>MCJB01000647.1:28392-84945 GCA_002018475.1 Nicotiana obtusifolia | reverse complement strand
CCCCCCCCCCCCCCTCCAAATTCTTAACATCGTCCACTTCTTGTTCGTCGTGAGTCTCAAAGACAGACAACCTTTGATCTCCACGTGTAGCCATACTCAATTCCATATCATGTGCACGGGTGGCCAACTCTTCAAAAAATTTAGTCTTTATTCCTTGCAAAATGTAGCGAAGGCCCCAATGCATATCTTGGATGCACATTTGATGCCAGAAGTTTCACTAAGACAGTCATTGCAGTTGAGACTTAAACTCCTCCAGCGATTGATGAATTCGATGACTAGCTCCTCCTTCCGTTGGCGGGCATTTGTAAGTTCAATCATGCTCACAATACGCCTCGTGCTATAGAAGTGATTGAGGAATTTTTGCTCGAGTTGCTCCTGACTATCAATGGAACCAGGTTCAAGATTGTGTACCAATCGAAAGCATTTCCTTTGAAAGATCGAACAAACTGTTTGACTAGGTGATCATCATATAGCATCATTGCATGCCTCGACAAAGTGTGCAACATGTTGCTTAAGATTCCCCTTACCGTTGAATTGTTGAAGCTTAGGAGGTTGATATCCGCTTGGCATTTCCAAGTTATCAATCCTTTGTGTGTACGGCTTTGCGTATGTAAGGAAAGATATAGGTGAAGGCTCAATTTTATCTTTGGTGGCCCCTATGATGAAGTCCTTCAATTGCTCAACATGAATCTGTCCATCAGAAGAGACTTGGAGCTCTTTGGTCATTGTTGCTACCTTTGGAGAGGACTCTCCTTTCTCTTGAATTTCTGGAAACTTCAAAGGTGCTTGAGTTGATTCTTCCTCCGTCATACTCTCACCATATTTATCAACTTGGAAAGTTTATCATCTTGATATTTCATATACTTTGTCAAGCCTTCAACTGCTTTTGTCAAATTTACAAGTTGTTCTTCTATGGTAGAAGCTTCAATCATCATCATTTGCATGACCACTGCAGAGGACGAAGAATAGTATGGATCATCACTTGGATAGAGAGCAGATTTTAGAGTGACATAAGGAGAGATTTGAGAAAATTCGTTGCTCAAGACATCATGATCTTTCTGCATGAAGGGATTGTAGGACTAGCGATGGCATTCTTTTGAAAGGCTGAATCGCCCCAAAGTTCGTTCAACCACCTCAGCAATGTTGTTCCCTTCTTCTAGCATGTACGAAGAGGATCTTACTTCTTTTGGAGAAGATGAACCAAAAACATGAGTTGTGGACGGCACTTCAAGCATTTGTTGTCCTAGCATCTCGGATTTGCTTCTTTTGATTTGGCCAACAATCTCCATGGCAACTTCTAATCCGCTTTAGGAGTCATATTTAGGGTTGATTTTCACTGAGGTCATCTTAGTGTTCTTGAACTTCGAAGAGAAGAGATAAGAGATAGAGATCATCCCACTGGGCGTGGAAAAATTTGTAACAACTAAATTTCGTTCCTGAAAAATAATAATCAAGACAAGAAATATGGCGAAAAATATTATATTCGATTTCAAGTGATACGGTTACAATCTTTAGAATATCTCAAATCTAAAGAGATGTAGTCCTCTGATAGGGTTACAATCTCTAGAAAATCTCAAATCTGAAGAGATGTAGTCCTCTAATTCTTCTCCTCATGAACGATGGTTCAAGAGTTTGAGAGCTTGATCTTGAACTTGCGAATTTTAGATTTATGGTACGTCACGAACAATTTGAAGGTCGTCACGAACCAGGATTTGGTGTTGGGTTATCACGAACGGAAGATTCGAAGTCGTCCGCCTATGATTTGAGTTCGCCTTTAGAATTTGACCACAAATGAAGATTGCAAATATGGACAGAGACCTTGATGCTATTCTTCAGAGCTTCTTTAGCCTTTCCGTCTACTTACTTGATTGATCCTCTAGCCTTCTCCTGTGACCCCTTTATATAGGTGTAGAGTGGAGTAACCTCTAAGAAAACCCTGTTGGACCATTGGGCTTGAGGCTCACAGGCCGACTCATTCGATAGAAGATCAATTAATGGGCTAGCCCAATAGTATATTAGACATTTACTTAAATCAATTTAATTGGATTTAAGTAACAAACCAATTATACTAGTCCATATTACTTAATTGGACCAATATATATTTAATTTGTGGTAAAATCCAAACTTTTCACGAATTTAAATTTGATAAAATATTAAGTGTCTACACAGTCATTTAGAGTTTGATGGAATCAATTGTTGGATGAATTTTTGATTGTGTACTGGTATAATTGAGATGTTTTACTCTCTAATTGTTCAACTATGTGCTTCATGTGGTTAATTGAAGGGCCCTTGATTAATCGTGTTTAGTTATCTAGTGTTGCTTGAGAGAGAACACTTGATTAGATTGTTATTGAACAATGCCACTTTCGAGTAAGTTAAGAGATTAATTACTTGGATTTAAAAGTGGGATTAGATATAAGGAAATTTTGGCACGATCTTTATGAGTTGTACGAATTGTCAGCTAGAGTGGTTCGAGAGAATACTTCTTGTAAATTATAGTAATTGATCGAGAGATAATTGTGATATGTGAAGAACTCATCATCTTTAGAGAGTGGTGCGGCGAGATTATAGCTAACGTGTTAAGACATAATCCGATAATCTGGGAAATCTTAAATCCTAGAGCCTTTTAACATTGATTCAACCTCATTCTTGTTAGTTGATTATTCTTATTGCCATTTTTATTAGTTAAGTAATTTTGTTAATTCATAAATCAAAATCTTGAACTCTGAAAGTTGATTGAACTTATCATTAGTGATACTAAAAAGTTGTAGCAAATAGGCTAGTTCTCTGTGGAATTCGACTTCGCACTCTTGAACCGGATTATTTTTACAATGACCGCTTAGTCCTTTTTAATAGGCATAATTAGGCGTGATCAACTACTTTAAATGGTTCATATTTATCTTTTGTTATATTTTCTGTTTGTATTTATTCCTACTGTTAGCAAAGTAATAAATATTACCCCTATTTTTTAACATTCTCCACCGTGGCAAAGTATTTTGTCTTTCTTCTTTTCTTTTTCCTATTTCTTTTCTACTTCCCGGGTCGTCATTTCCATCTCCCTTCCGTCATATTTTTTTCTTTTTGGGTTTTGTTTTCTTCTTTTTATCTTATCTCAAAGTCTCAAAAGATTCTAGAGTGCTCAAAATTAAAGTGCTATTGTCTTGGGTTGAAGATCGAAAACCCATTATATTTTGGGTTACAAAGTTATATGAAAAATTAATGGGTGTTTAGCGATTTGTTATTTAAACCTTCTGGCATATATTTTATTTATATTAGGTGACTGACTTGGAGTTATTGCTCGAAAAAGAGAAATTTTGGATTCAGGAGATTGAAGAACAAATAGGTAAATATAGACTATTTATAATAGTAGAGAGATAAATACGACCTTTTCCCTTAAATCAAACATGCAATCGTTGATTAATGAAGAGAAAATGCTAAAAACTGTAAACTAATATTTTTCACAATAAAATACACTGGTGCAAATATGGTAGAATTATTTTATTATATTTTTTCAGAATTTTCTTTTTTTTCTTCAAAGGGTCACTTTCAGCCCACTAATTATCATGACAGTTTTTCTCCCCATACTTGAGAAGTATGTTACATAATTAGTCCTATAGAGGAATATACAAGTTCCTCAAAGTCAGCAATAGATTCTTCATCGAGTGTTACCTCACGTGTAATTTAATGTTTTTAGTGAAGTTGGAAAAATGGCTTGAAGTAATATTTTGCTAAAATTTGTTAGGACCACTTTATACAGGAGAATATTTTGTGCAGAAAATGCTGGTTCTAGGATACAGAGCGTCATAGCAAACATTTCAACATACATATATACAAATTCATGTAAGAGTACTTTATCAACTTCTTTTGGAATATATGACGAAACCCAACTTTCACAATCTTCTTTAGTCTCATTTACCACGCCAAGTAGAAAAAGTTAAAAAAAAAAAAAAAAAAAAAAAAATTACTTGATCAAATTCTTTTGAAATACATTATGAAATCAAATTTCACAAACTTCTTTAGACTCAATTACCACGTCAAATAGAAAAAGGAAAAAAATAAACATAGCCTAAAAAGAATAGTTGGAATATGGGATAGAAAACCCAAATCAGGGTAGTTCACTTCTCAGCTTAAGAAACATATAGAGAAGAACTGTTATTATATTATCATATATTTTTTTTTTTATCTTTAACAAAAACGATGACATTTATATGAAATGTAATTTTCTCTTTGCAATCCACGTCATCGTCATTTTCGATATTTCGTGGCCACCCACCTTATTACTCACAATAGAAAGTAACATATATAACAAAAAAAAAGGGGCGATCGCTGCGTACAGGTGCAACAAAAAATTGAAATTTTCTTCCCTGCGAAGAAACAAAATTGGATAAAAAGACTCTTGTCACCTATTAGTATTTTTTTTTTCACGTGCTGTTTAGTATGCTCATTGGGCCCTACAAAATTTAAAATCACGCTGATAAAGTGTTTTCTAACAAAAGTGATTTTAACAAGCAAAAGAGAGAGTAATGAGTACTAATTGTGCAATTATGATGGCTCTATTTAAGAAAAAGTATGCCTTGTGAAGGAAGTAAGGCGATTGGACATGGTATATTAACCCTGTTGAAGGAGTCCAGCCTTCAAAAGACAAGATGATGAAAAAGGTGATATCTCTTTTCTCCTTACTTCAATAATGTAACTAGTCTTTTTTGCAGTCATAAACTCAACAAACATGGCAGCTAAATCACATGTCAGGACTGCAACTTTGATTCTTGTAACATGTCTCCTCTCTTGTTTTTGGAAATACGAAGAGGAGTTCTAACTTCTAAATTGTCTTTTTTGGTACAAATGAAATGAAATGGAAGCACAAATGCACTTTCTTAAGAAAGTAAACGGATGAAAAGAAACCAAATGTTTTAGATACATATTACCACGAAGGGGAGTCTTGGAGCAACGATAAAGCTATCTCTGTATGGCCTATAGGTTAGGGGTTTGAGCCGTGAAACCAGCCACTGATGCTTTCACTAGGGTAGACTGTATACATCACACACTTTTAGGGTACGGCCTTTCTTCAGACCTTATATGAACGCGAAATGCTTCGTAAATCAGACCGCCTTTTATTAGCATTATTACCACGTAGATTGAAGAGGAAATTTGTTTTTCCTATTATTATATATCTGAGTTGAGCAGAGTTTTGAAAGTAGAAGAATGAAAAAGGTAAGTTCACTAGTCTTCACTGCAAATTTGTGCAGCATATACATAGTAAAAAAATATAAACTAACATGTCAAGCAAAGTGTCAAAAGTAAAATCTTTTTCTACTCTGGTGATGGAGTCATGTAGTTTCAACATTTCGTTTTCCTAATGTCATGTGACCCTACTTTTTCTTGATTTAAAGAATTAGTGCATACTAAACCATAGTACTAAAGTCGTGCTAAGATTACCTCAGGCTACTGACCAAATGAATATATATATTTTTCCTCTTAGCAATGTCAAGATTGAAGAGGCAGCCACTAAAATTATTCTCAATTTACATAAAGTGAAGAAATTAAAACTCTTTTAAGTGCATGTACTATGATATTATGACTCTTTCTAGATTGCCAGCATCCTCACCCCCCACATCTTACCTAATTTACCCTGCCTCTTCCTATATAAATATGTGCCACAGTCATAGACTCAGTCCTTTGCACTTAAAAAAAAGTTTGTAGGGCAACAAGCATGGGAAGGAGACCTTGCTGTGACAAGACAAAAGTGAAAAGAGGACAATGGTCTCCAGAGGAAGATGAAATTCTCAAGAATTACCTCCTCAAACATGGCACTAGTGCTGGCAATTGGATTACCCTTCCTCACAGAGCTGGTTCTATTTCTCTCTTTCTTTCTTTCTCATACACACTACATTATGCATATAGCTTTTGTTCAACACTAAAGACTAACTTATATGTTTGCAAATGATTAACGCAGGCCTAAAGCGCTGCGGCAAGAGTTGCCGGTTAAGATGGCTGAATTATTTGAGACCAGATATCAAACTTGGAAATTTTACACAAGAGGAGGACAACATTATCTGCTCTCTCTACACTCAACTTGGAAGCAGGCTAATTCTTGCTCTTTCAAAACCTGATTTTTCCCTTTAACTTTCCCATTTTAATAAGTAGCATTTTTAGTATTTAAGAGTGACCCCAAGTTTTTTATTTTTCATTTTTATTTTTTGAATTTGCAGATGGTCTGTCATAGCATCTAAGCTACCAGGAAGAACAGACAATGATGTGAAAAATCACTGGAACACCAAATTGAAGAAGAAGTTACTAGCAACAAATGCAAACTCCACAAGCAACTTTGATGATAGCAAACAAGTTTTCAATTCCTCATCAACACCTAATTCAGTCCAACTTATGGTACCAAAAGAGGAAGAACAACAAGCAGCCTATTCTCCAATACAATTTCCATTTCCAAATTGGGACTCTGCTGGATTCAGTAGTATTCTCAATAATAACAAAAACATGGTTCAGCACGACCAAAAACAATTTCCTCTTTCAAGATTCACTCAAGACTATTCCAAGATTTCGACTTCTCGAGAAGAATCGATGATTTTTGGATCTTCATCAATTGAAATGCATGAGAATATTGATCTAGCATGGTTTAATACATTTGAGGGGTTTCCTGTGGGTGATGAAATTATGGGTGCAGGAATATGGAATCAACAATCAGTTCTTGAAGATACTTATTTTCCAGTCACTTTCAGCTGATGAATATGTTGGAACTACAATCTCAAAAAAGATAGAGATTGAAATGTATAATTAAACAGGAGGATTAAGTGAAAACACTAATGTAATCTCTCATTTAGTGTTTTAGATGATAAGAACTATGTGGAGTTGATGTCAACTAGAAGGAAACATGAGAAATGTACAGCATTCAAAAATGGGGGTGTTTCAGATAGTTTTTGGGAAGTGAATTTCTACTATTTTGTAGAAACCAAAAATGAACAAATCTAGTTATTAGCGAGTAGGTCGTAATGGCAACTGCTTGTTTATTGGATAAATAGTCATAATTATGGGTGTCTTATTCTTATAAAACGTGATAGAACCAAACTTCGGGAAATATAAAACCATTTCAGCGAGCAAGACTTAATAGTAATTAGGGGAAGTATAATATTGACAAATGAAGGTGGTTAATTTGATCAATGCTCCCAATCTTTCGTTTCCTCATTTTTTTAACACTACTAGTTTCAATCATCTGCAATGGCAATGGCAATAAGTAACTCCTAAATCCTTTAACCTTTGCATAGTAAGTTTAATTAGCATCGGAATATTTCAATTATAAATAATCAAGTCTTGAAAATTCATTAAGAGTATTTTATAACATCTTTTTCATATTTCACGCAAAAGTAGCATGCTCTTTCCCACTTCAACTTGATATAGAATTAAACTCATCTGCTGTCATTTACACATTTACTTTTGATCCTGCATGCATGTTACGAATTCAACATGAAGACTGGAGAGAGAGTAGAGCCCGACGTATAATCCTCCACCATAAGAATACATCACATCTTTACACTGTCTCGTGGGAGGCAACGAGAACTGCAAAAATAACACCAGACAAGGAAGCAGTCAATAAAGTTCAAATGCTAACCACACGAAATCATTATAAAGACTGCAAAAGTTCCAGCTGCATCATTGCTTGAAATTGCATCTAAGAACATGAAATCCAGCGAAAATGCATAACACAGTCCATCGATCGTGACTTTACTGTCATTTAAAATGTAAACAAGCTTGTTGAAACACATCACATCTACATGACCAAGACAATATCTGATATTCAGTTGGCATCTTGAAAGAGTAACGAAAATAAATTGGCCAAAATACAGGACCACTATTTGCTGGTTAAATTTCAGAGAGATTCTTTGTCTTCTATGATCTGTTTATGGTGGCACTAAAGGTTCCTTTTCCTGCTCTTAGTTGGGTTAACAAAGGGGTTGAGAACGAACGGAAATCTTTAGTTGGTTCTCAAGAGTCGAAAATGGAATTACGTTAGCAAACTGATAAGCAAATAGGAAGGCGACTGATTGCGTCCTACACGCTTATCCTAGTATCCATATCCAGCTATGAAAGCCGAACAATTTCCTTTCGATTGAACCAGTTTGAATTGGCAGATATTCATATTATGCTAAGCCCATTTTGAACATTCCTTTGCCTCAACTGACATCAATCAAGTTAGAAATGTAAGAGCCATATCAAATTGATGGATCAATAATCGACATAAAGGTGATGAAAATGGATATTAGTTAATAATGAACATTACACCCCCCCTCCCAAAAGTCAACCCCCCGACTTAGGGACTACGGCAACTGCAGGCACCACAAAGGAAAAAAAATGAAAATAAACATAAAACTGGAAGAGTTTTCAGATATATTTAAAAATTATAAAAATAGCATGTTTCCATTGTAATCAGTGTTTTAAAAGGCATTTCCGGGGCGAGCCCTAGGGCGAGGCGCACCAAAAATGCCCAGAGGCGATGGTGCGGGGCGAAAGTCTCAGGAGGCGTACGCCCAGCCATTCGGAGCGTATGCCCGGACGTTTAGGCGAGTTTTTGCGGTGAGGCATAAGCCCAAGAGACTTTTTCAAATTAAAATAAAACTTGTTGAATAAATCCTTAGTATAATACTCAAATTCTCAAAAGTCGGCTTGTAATTAATCAAAAATTTTAAAAAGAACTGAAATATCAAATTTAAAAGTCAAGACTTGTTTTATTGCTAGAAGCCCTAATTTATGGTCTTCCTAATTCTTTATCTTGTCCACTAGTCTGTTACTATCTCCAGAAGCAACGAACAATTACTATTATTATTTTTACTTTTTTTTTGCAAATCTAAAGAAAACTCCATTTTCCTCCATAGCAGCGAGTTCAAAGTTCAAATTGCAGGTTAGTCATCCTTTTTGTTCCTCATGTAGAAAATTTTATTCTTTTAAACTCAAGTTACTTGTGCTAGTAAGTAGCGTGATTATTTTGGCTAGTTATTAGTGGGGATTGAACACATCTATATATTTTCTTTTTTATGCAATTTTACCTATTTAAAAATATTTACTGTAATTATATTATTTTATTAAATATTAAAAATTAAATACCCATGAGGCTTACGCCCCGTACCTCGAGGCTTACGCCTCGCTGAGGTATATATAAAACGCCTCGCTTTACGCCCATGCATTTTAAACACTGGTTGTAATTTGCCCGCGTAAATAGCAATATATCATCAGGTATTCAAAATTTTAAGTACACAAATCAGGGTTCCTAGTCTGAATACTCAGGGGGCAACATAGGAAATCGAATGGCAAAATGACCTGTTCAAAGAGCCATTTCAGCCTGCAAAGCAGCAAGCTCATCTTCTTCTGTCTTCTGAGCAGCAGGACGCACTTGTTGCCTACCAGCAGGTAGATTAATTGGCGCGACAGGAGCGGTTGTAGCTGGCTGAAGGAGCTGCTCCTCCAACTCAGCTCCTTCCAGTTCTTCAAGTTCTGCTTCCAACTCATCCTGCAAAAAGATACAGGTCAATTCTTGTTCTGAACGAGTGAAATACAACTTACACGAAGTTAGGAACAATCCGAAGATACTTCATCAAAATCAGCAGCTGAACCAATTGGTGTTGACAATGCTTCCTGAATCAGTTTCATATTCTCTGTTTGCTCGTTGATCTCATCCATGGTTTTGTCGACATCATCAATATTCCTGAAAAAACAGAATATATTAGTGCATATCAGGGACAACCTCAAGTTAACAAGGATAACCATGAACATAACAAAATTCTGAACTAATTACTAGCAAGTAGTGGAGATTATCTTGATGAATCAGAAACACTAGGTGACACACACAGACAACACGACATGTAAGTGTGGGTGATGAGGGAACTACACCCTTGCATGTGTCAACATAGCATATGGCAAGACGGCAACTCGTAACTAAAAAATATAAAGTGTTATGGAATTTAAGATTAGACATCTATTAAGTTCACGCTTCAAAGAGCAAACCTCTGCCGTGACTCGATAATGACAGACTATATCTTGTAAATCATGTAAGAACATAACAAGATAAAGTCGATGCTTTAACATGCATCAAGGAAAATTTTCTTATTTGAAGATCTCTCATTCCTCACTTTGATCAGTCTGTATGTTTCTACAGCTTTTCTCTGCAAACTTTTGCATCTACAGAGGAAAAGAGCAGTAAATAGCACTGAACATGTAGCATATACAGCTTACGTTGCCTTCTGCATAGCTTTCATAGCAGCTGCTCCAGTTCTTAAAGCATCAACAGTCTCCGTTGTGGCTTTTGCACCTTCTAACATTATCATCTGAAACCAAGACACAAACAAGTGAATTCAAACCATGTCTCTTCATGCTGGTATGATAAGTTTTGGTGCAAAGATTCCAAGATGTACAAACACATGAAGAGCACCTGATCATGAATACGCAATTGAAAGTTTCCAAGCTGCTCAATTTGCTGCTCATAAAGCCTTTTCCTTTTCAAACATTGTATTGCAGCTAAAAGAGAAAGAAATTTGTTACTGCTGTAAACAAATTAAATATGAAAAATTTAGCAAGGGAATAGTGTTAAAAAGTACGAGAACATAATTCACATCATCATCCTATAATACAGTATGCCCTTGCCATGCTAAGGCAGTGAAAACTGAAAATCCATGTACATGAGCGAGAAACATAGCTGCTTGTCGTATCCAATTTCCCTCTATCATCAGTTGAAACTCAAACACAACATACTAGCTTGAGCTGGTATGAACAAGTAAACCATGTTTGTTCCTTTTCTTTAAGGTAGAAATATATCCGGTAAACCAGGAAAATGGAGCAAGGTATCCAGACTTTCAACAGCAGCCAGGATCAAATGCAGTTTCATAGAAAGCATCTCTAAGCTTCCATCATTCTCTAATGAGCTCTTTCAGAGGAAATGCATTATTATCTTTAACTATTTACCTGTTCTAACATATCTCCAAAAACAAGTCAAACTTTTATTGCCAAGTGTGTCTTGCATAGTTGTTTCAGATGATTTTCCGAACAGAGCAAAATAGTTTTCAGGGGATTCATACAGCTGACCCAAATGTTGTATGGAATGGAAGCCTCGTTGGTTGATCGATCATGTATTGCATACTGTCTATAGCATGAGAAACTGCAAAGATAACACTTGTAACCTACTAGGTAAGCCAAAGGACTAAAATCTCTCCCTATTGCACAAAAACTCTCCTAAGCTTTAACTACAAAACTTTCTTTTGAACTATGCCCTCTTTGAAAAAAAAAGGTAGATAAAATAGTTAGAGATCAAAAACGCATACCAGCAGTAGTAACTTTATTTTCCAGTTTGTTCCTTACTTCGAATTGGCTTAGTTGAAACATTAAGTAGAACCTTAATTGGAATTCTGAAATGACAAGGACCTCTAGGAATAACCTCAAGTATCATCCCCAACCCGCCGGGCAGAAAATCCGAAGGATAAGCTCATGAAGACAAACAATATGTGTACTATGTTTTTTTTTAAAATTTTATAATGTATTAAGGACATTAAACAAAACAGTACCCCGTTATTTCTACAAACTATAAGATGATTTTTCACCTGTTAACCTAGCAAGTTCACCATACATAAACTACTTTGTCTCACACACAAAATATAATCAAATCATCAGATTTGTCTGATATTACTCGATTCTAGAGATCATGCAAACACATGGCAATAATGGACATTAAACATCCAGCAGTGGATCATACATGCAAAAGAATATTTTTCATAGTATGTCGCATCCTTAAGTGCATTACAGTAACATAGACCATAATAAAGTAAAAATATCAATGTAAAAAGTATACATAACTAGCGAACTACATAGGATGGAGAAATCTCATCTTGTCAATGATTTTCAATAGACCATACCCCTTTTGTTTTTCGCTCTAGTAAATTCCTTAGCTTTTTCAACCTCACCAGCAACCTTCTTCAGTAAAACTTTCTCCTTTTTCTCAAGCATCTCAAGAGTCTGTGCAGAATAACCAAAATAAAATGTAAGCTCTTTATTATTTACTTGAAAATTTTAAATAATCCAATAACTTTGGCTGAGATTAACAAGAAAGAAAGTTATGACAAAACCAGTCTACAAAATGATGGAGCAAAAACTAGGGGACAGAAGATAACAATCAATTTCTTCACCAAAATAGGAGGACATAACGATAATACAAACCCCTTTGGTTCTAGCTTCACATTTGTCTAGCTAGATCAAATAAGATGGTCCAAAAGTAAGCCATGCCTGAATTAAGAATGAAATAACATGAATAACTATCACCAACATATTTTGGCAAAGAGCCCACACCCTTTATGAACTTGCCCCCAACTAAGACTAGGCCAAACAACTGCGGCTCAAGTTATAGTTCTTTTGTCCACCATTTCTTGCATATGATAAACCTCCCATTATTTCAGAGGAAAAACCACTGGAAGCTCGTGTGATAGAAGTAGAAGAAAAAATCAGACTGTACAAATATGAATTCTGCACCTCCCAATCAGGGCACTCTAAAAAAACCCAAGAAACGGCAATACTTTTGCACCTAGATAAATGAAAACTATCAAACTTTGCAGCACAGCTGGAAAGGGTAAGCAGCAAGCAGTCACTCATTCTCTCAAATACAATCGGGTTGCAAAAAGCCACCTGTAAAATCTATGATATCCGCCTATGGCAGCTAAAATCTAGCAGGCTCGAAATATTGTACATAGCCTATGTCCACTATCCTTCCACCAGCAAAATGGAGGAGCTTCCCATCATTTCTCATAAGTTTGAATCTGAGAATAAAATAGAACTATTAACACATGTAGCCATACAAAGATCTGAAGCCAACTTGCTCTCTCCCAGGCTCTTAGGATAGGAAGTCGGATGCTCTTGCGACAAAGAACATCATTAACACTCTTGAGTCAGTGAATTACATTAGATGGAACCAAATATTAACCTGCATTATGACTCATTATTCTTTCTTTTCTTCCTTTCAATAGACTAGACTGCAATAATATGTACAATTTCCACAAATGCACAAACTTTTAGTTCATAGAGCAAACATAAACTAAACTGAGAGAAATAGATGATTACAACAACACAACATACAGAAGTGCAGAATTATAGCAAGTTCCTTTCTTGCAATGAATTCCACAAACAAATCTCACATAACTAGCAGAGCTACTATTCTTTTCCAACTTTAACAGAATCCAGTTACATGGCACATTTACTATAATAATAGTATAGATAGCTAATACTTACTCCCCCCACCCCCTTTCCATAACCAGCAAATAACAAGATTTTTCATCATCATCAAACATAAAAGTGAAAATTGAAGGAGCCACAAATAATAAAAATAAAACAAAATCTAAAGTAGAAAACCAACAAAACCAGGATCATACCTCGTTTAGCTTGTCTAGTGTAGCTAGAGCATTTGTTTCTTGTTTAGGTTTTCCAAAGAGTCGGGGAAACATTGTTAAGTTTTGTTAAAGCTTCAGTAAATGAAAATTATCTAACTGCTGCAAGAAAAAATCGCGGGGTTCATTAGATCAACTGAAAAAACCGATCTACACAATGAATATATGAATCTTGAAAAACATTTCATGAACTTTTGCAAATAATTGTATATACATACAGGTTTGCTTTATTGAGAATAGAGTTTGATGGACTGACCTGAGAAAACTTGAGAGGTTTTGGAGAACTGGAAATTAATCAAATTTTGACTTTGAAGTTTGCAAATGATCTGAGAAATTTCTCAAAGGAAATCGAAGGTTGATTTCTTTTTAGAAAAAGATGATTTAGATGGAAAAGGAGACGTCACTGTTACGAGTTACATCCTGTCGTTTAAGCTGCAATGACAGACCAATAGAGTTTTTGTTTTCCTTTTTTCATAAATTACATTCTAAGTGGGTGTTTGGACATTAGAATTGTGGAAATCCGGAAAAAAGTGAAAAAAAATTCAAGAAAAAATGGTATTTGAAAATTAGAGTTGTATTTAGATATGAATATAATTTGGAGATAATTTTGAATTTTTGTGAGTGATTTGAAGTAAAAAATTTGAAAAATATCTTGTTGGAGTTTTTCAAATTTTCAAAAAATTCTGAAATTCAACTTCAAGTGAAGTTTGAAAATTTCATGGGCAAACACTGGTTTTGAAAAAAGCTAAAAAAAAAAAATTATGGCCGAACGGGCAAGGACCCGAATTCTTTTCGAATTTCTTTTCCAAAAACGTGGTTGTCCATGAAGTTTTGTAAGTTTTTGGAGATTCTTCGAAAATGAGTTTTTCAAAAACCAAAAAGTATTTTTGACCGGATTTTAAAAATTTTCAAAAAAAATTTTCCCCACTCACTAAACTGCAATATTTTTTCAAGTGAAATGTGTGTCCTATAATTTCAAATTTTAAATACCATTTTTCAACTTAACTCCAAATATTATTTTTTTTCAAAATTTAAAATTTTTATGTCCAGAAGCCTACTAAGACTCGACCATAGATGATTGATCCCTGTAAATCAAACAATTGCACCCCTTATAATCAAATGCAATGATGTTCTTCATATTTTTTAGTATCAAACACTTAAATCCTTTATATAATGAAAAATCTACAAAATTAATTAAGTAAAACTGGTATAGTTTGAAGCGAAACAATCAAAAAAAGAAAATTTTACTAAACATAAACTCGTATATATTGAAAATAATAATTAATTAAAAATACAAATAGCTTAAGTGTTCAAAATGTAAAAAATTTATCACAAGTAATTGATATACAGTACTAAGTAATTTACAGTCATTTTCCATTTACGAATTTGAAAAGTATATATTTTTTTAAAATGCTTATTTTACTTTTAAAACAACAATGTGGATAAATATTTATTTGCTTTCTTAAATTCCATCTAAATATGTAATTTTAATTTGTCATTTAGTCATTATATGTTAATATACTTGCTTAGAGATATAGTTTCTCGTGTTGTATTTTTGAAAAGGCAAAGGTTAAGTATTAGACCGGTGACTACAACTCCTGTTAATAATGAATGTATTTACGTAATGTAAACATATTTTTTTGTTTTATGTGGTAAATGGAGCCAGCTAGTGCTATTCTGATAATGATGCACTCTTTCCTCTCATATGCAATCTTGCCCAAGCCAATTCCTCGGGCCAATTCATGAGACTTTTTTATATTCCTTGGCATTGCAAAATCATCATATACATTTTAGTAGACCATTGGCAACTATCTCATTATCCGCAGTACATAAAGGAAATAACTTAATTATTTTGTTGTGTTCATTCTTTTATGTATGGGGTCGAACCCGATCGCTTACATAGGAAGCATCGATTTTGGGATCTGACGACCAGCGTCGATTGAAGTCGCCATCCGATAGGTCGAGACCGGAACATCGAGAAGAGAAGTCCGAGACCGGGACATCGAGTAGAGAAGTCCGAGACCGGATGTCATCGGAACGAAGCTCGAAGCCAAGGCGTTCGAGTCGAGATCATCGAGGCCGATCAGGGCAAAACGTCCTATGGTAAAATTATCAGATTTGCGTAACTGAAGAACCGGAAATCTCGTGATATGTAAACATCTCGGCGGGAATCACGGCTCAAATCAGTAAAGACGTTGAATCCATTAATTCTAGGGATATCTTACCTTTAAATGAGATTTTTACCTTGTATAGAATTCTTTTCCCCTCCTATATAAACAGGCAGCCCTATTGTAAATACACACACAATCTACAATCAATATACAAAGGCTATAGTATATTTTACTCACTTATCTGTTTCATATTTTATTTCCAAAGGATTCTAGCACAGAAAGGCTACACATTATTGGCGGGTTGCTCTTTTCCTTGTTCACTAAATTTAGTCTCTATTTCCGTTTATTCTCTAACTGTATTAAATCAGGTCACATATCCTTAAAACCACATATAAATTTAATTGTTACTCGTAATCAAGGGTAAACAGTTTGGCGCCCACCATGGGGCTAAGGATAATAGTGATCGTTTGATATAATTTTCTGTCACACAGACTATTTTACACTTGTTCTTTGCAGAATACTTTTTTTTTCAGGTTACAATACAATCATGTTACATTCTCAATCCGTGCCTCAATACGTCGATGGCGAGTTTGACCATCAGGGCGAAAACAACAACTTGGCGCCAGGTAATGAAGTTCCAGTCGACGCCAACTCCCAAATGACGGTTGATGTGGATCGGACTTCTGGCCCATCGAACAGTGTTCGAAGAGAATATCGCTCGGCAAATCAGAACGACGAGAAGGACGGATTAGCCTCAGGGTGATATTCAACATGCTGCAAGCCCAGCAAGCGGCCATTGGTTAGCTGTAAAATCGGAGCCAAGTTTCAAATGGGGTAGAGACCGGCCCTCCTCGAAAAATTATCCCCGAAAATGAATCTATCACAGTGGAACCAAGCGAAGGCGGATCGGGGGCAAACGCCGGGATCATGAAAATGCTAGAGGAATTAACCAGATGAGTCGAGTCTGGCGAGAAGAAGATCGAGGCCAATGATAAAAAGGTAGAAACGTATAATTCAAGGGTGGACCGAATTCCGGGAGCACCCTCGGTATTAAAAGGTTTAGACTCAAAGAAATTCGTGCAGAAACCTTTTCCATCAAGCGCCGCCCCAAAACCCATACCGAAGAAGTTTCGCATGTCAGAAATTCCAAAATACAATAGGACAACTGACCCAAATGAGCATGTAACAGCATACACATGTGCCATAAAGGGAAATGATCTCGAGGACGATGAGATTGAGTCCGTTCTCTTGAAGAAATTCGGAGAGACCTTGTCAAAGGGGGCAATGACTTGGTATCACAATTTGCCCCCAAATTCCATCGATTCTTTTGCCATGCTTGCGGACACCTTCGTGAAAGCTCATGCGGGTGCCATCAAAGTCGAGACACGAAAATCGGACTTATTTAAAGTTAGGCAAAGGGATAATGAGATGCTCAGGGAATTTGTATCTCGCTTTCAGATGGAACGGATGGACCTACCGCCGGTCACATGCCTTCACCCAAGGACTCAACGCTCAAAGTTCAACGGCTTCACAACAGCTTAAGCAGAGCTTGATTGAATATCCCGCTGCCACATGGGCGGTTATTCACAATCGATATCAATCAAAGATTAAGGTCGAGGATGACCAACTTGGAGCCCCCTCGGGATCCACTTACCCCATCAGAACTCATGATAGGGTTCAAAGGGATATTTATCGAGAGCCAAGATCGAGCAGAGACAGGCATCGACCATATCCTGGAGACCAAAAGGCCATTCCAGTAAGGCAGGGTTCCCCGAGACGAGAAAGGAGGAGCGATCTTAATCGGAGTAACCGAGGACCATTGGCGAGAAACAACTTCGAGAGAACCGGGCCATCGAGAAGCACCACGACTGTCCGAGTATAACTTCAACGTCGACTCGGCTACTCTCGTATCGGCCATCAATCGCATTAAGGATACTAAGTGGCCTCGACCACTGCAATCGGATCCAGCTAAGAGAGATCCCAGTTTGATATGTAAGTATCATGGTACACATGGGCACAAGACAGAGGACTATCAACAGTTGAGGGAAGAGGTGGCACGGTTGCTCAAAAATGGGCACCTTCGAGAGTTTTTGAGCGATCGAGCCAAAAACCATTACGGGAACAAGAATAGACCAGTAAACCGGGAGGAGCCTCAGCATACAATCAATATGATAATCGGTGGGGTAGATACACCCCAAGGTCCGGTATTGAAACGCACTAAAATATCCATCACCCGAGAAAAGCGCACTCGGGATTATGCGATGGAGGGAACTTTGCACTTCAGCGAGGAAGATGCGGAAGGAATCATACAACCCCATAACGACGCCTTAGTGATATCGGTGCTTATACACAAAACTAAGGTGAAGCGTGTATTGGTCGATCCCGGTAGTTCGGCCAACATAATCCGGTCATGGGTTATCGAACAGCTCGGGTTAACAGACCGAATTATCCCTGAAGTTCGAATTCTCAATGGTTTCAACATGGCTTGCGAGACAACTAAAGGGGAAATAACATTACCGGTGAACACAGCTGGTACTGTTCAAGAAACGAAATTCTGCGTAATCGAAGGAGATATGAGGTACAACGCCTTGCTCGGGAGACCATGGATTCATGATATCAGGGCGGTACCCTCAACACTGCACCAAAGGTTCCCATCGAATGATGGGATCATAACTGTTTATGGAGAACAACATGCGGCGAAAGAGATGTTCGCAGTAGAAGAAGCAGTAGCAAAACCAACAGCTCCTTCCCAAAGAACCAAATAGCAATCACAAGCATCGCCTTCAACGAACGGAAGTGAACAGGAGCTTCTCGAAGATAACGACCACGGGATTCCCTGGTCATTCGTCGGCCCCGACGAGTCCGATGCAACTAAATCAACGGTCGAGGAACTCGAGCAAATTTCACTCCGAGGAGATGCGCCGGATCGGAAGGTATACCTGGGCTCGGGCTCGGGCTTAAGCTCCGAGCTCAAGACCAAACTTATTCATTTTCTTTCAGCTAACGAAGACTCTTTCGCTTGGTCCCATCTTGACATAACAGGGACACCACCGGAGATCACGACTCACAAACTGAGCATCGATCCTAAATTTTGACCGGTCAAGCAAAAGAGGAGGCCTCCATCCGAAGTCAAAGAAGCATTCATCAAGGATGAGGTAACCAAATTATTAAATATAGGCTCCATTCGGGAAGTTAAATACCCAGAATGGTTAGCAAATGTAGTTGTAGTTCCTAAAAAGGGAAATAAGTTAAGAATGTGCATAGATTATAAAGATTTAAACAAGGCGTGCCCTAAAGATTCTTTTCCCTTACCTAACATCAATCGCATGATCGATGCCACCGCTGGCCACGAGACCCTTAGCTTTCTCGACGCCTACTCTGGCTATAACCAGATACGAATGGACAAGGACGATCAAGAAAAGACATCCTTCATCACTAAGTATGGTACATACTGTTATAACGTGATGCCATTCGGGTTAAAGAATGCGGGGGCTACTTATCAACACCTAGTAAACAAAATATTCGAAGAACAACTAGGAAAAACAATGGAAGTTTACATCGATGATATGTTAGTTAAGTCCCTGCGAGCAGAGGACCATTTGAGCCATTTGCAGGAAACGTTCGATGTGCTGAAGCGGTACAACATGAAGTTAAACCCAGAGAAGTGCGCATTTGGAGTGGGCTCGGAAAATTCCTCGGTTTCATGGTCTCGAATCGAGGAATAGAAATTAACCCCGAAAAGATCAAAGCCATCGAAGAGATTACAATTATAGACAATGTAAAGGTCATACAAAAGCTGATAGGTCGGATAGCCGCTTTACGCCGATTCATTTCGAGGTCTTCAGACAGGAGTCACCGATTTTTCAACTTGCTGAAAAAGAAGAACGATTTCTCGTGGAGTCCGGAATGTCAGCACGCGTTAGAAGAACTTAAGAGGTATCTCTCTAGCCCACCTTTGTTGCATACACCAAAAACAAGTGAGCAACTATACCTCTACCTCGCCATTTCAGAAGTAGCGGTGAGTGGGGTCCTGGTCCGAGAAGAAAAAGGTACACAGTTTCCTATTTATTACGTCAGTAGAACCTTTGGTGAAGCCGAAACTAGATACCCGCATTTAGAAAAATTAGCACTCGCTTTATTGAGTGCTTCTAGGAAGCTAAAACCCTACTTCCAGTGCCATCCTATATGTGTAGTAACGACTTATCCCCTGAGAAATATAATGCATAAGCCCGAGTTATCCGGCCGATTGTCCAAGTGGGCCATCGAAATAAGCGGGTACAATATCGAATATCGGCCCTGAACTTCAATCAAATCTCAAGTATTGGCGGATTTCATCGCTGATTTTGCACCGTCATTAATACCCGAGGTTGAGAAAGAATTAATGACCGAATCGGGTACCCCTTCGGGAGTGTGGACCCTGTTCACAGACAGCGCCTCGAACTCGAAAGGATCGGGGCTTGATATCGTACTAAAGCCCCCAACCGGAAATACTATTCAACAGTCTATTAAGACTGTAAAATTAACTAACAACGAAGCGGAGTATGAAGCTATGATTGCAGGTTTAGAGCTGGCCAAAAACCTGGGAGCAGAGATAATCGAAGCCAAATGCGATTCCCTCATTGTGGTCAACCAAGTAAATAGGACTTTCGAAGTCAGAGAAGGGCGAATGCAGAGGTATTTGGACAAGCTTCAAGTCACGTTGCACAGGTTTAAAGAATGGACCTCACAACACATACCTCGAGAACAAAACAGTAAAGCCGACGCCCTCGCCAACCTGGGCTAATCGGTCGAAGATGAGGAGATCAAGTCTGAAAAGGTCGTACAACTTTTGAGATCCGTGGTGGAAGAAGGCCATGCTGAAATTAACTCGACAAGCTTGACCTGGGATTGGAGGAATAAGTATATAGAGTATCTCAGTTCGGGTAAACTCCCTTCGGATCCCAAAGAATCGAGAGCATTACGCACAAAGGCGGTCCGGTTCTATTTATCCGATGATGGGACCCTATTCAGAAGGACATTCGGTGGCCCCCTCGCAATATGTCTTGGACCAGGCGACACCGAGTATATTTTAAGAGAAATACACGAAGGCACGTGTGGCAATCATTCCGGTTCTGAATCCTTGGTTCGAAAAATAATTCGAGCCGGCTATTATTGGATCGATATGGAGAAAGATGCAAAGGAGTTCGTTTGCAAGTGCAACGACTGCCAAAGACACACACCGATGATCCACCAGCCCGTAGAGACACTGCATTCGGTCCTATCGCCATGGCCATTCATGAAATGGGGAATGGACATCGTCGGCCCTCTCCCTTATTCGCCAGGTAAAGCTCCATTTATTCTTTTTATGACTGACTACTTCTCCAAATGGGTTGAGGCGCAAGCTTACGAAAAAGTTAGAGAAAAGGAAGTGATCGACTTCATCTGGGACCACATCATATGTCGATTTAGGATGCCATCAGAGATCGTGTGCGATAATGGCAAGCAGTTCATCGGCAGCAAAGTGACAAAGTTCTTCGAAGACAACAAGATTAAGAGGACTTATCGACGCCCTATCACCCCAGCGGTAATGGGCAAGCTGAGTCGACCAACAAAACCATAATTCGAAACTTGAAGAAAAGGTTAACCGACGCAAAGGGAAAATAGAGAGAAATACTGCCCGAGGTTCTATGGGCATATCGCACAACCGAGAAAACCAGCACCGGGGCCACTCCTTTCTCTCTAGTATACGGCGCTGAAGCGTTAATACCAGTCGAAGTAGGCGAACCAAGTATCAGGTTCCGATACGCAGCCGAAGAACCGAATCGAGAAGCGATGAACACCAATTTAGAATTATTGGATGAAAGAAGGGAAGCAGCCCTTGTTCGAATGGCGGCCCAAAAACAAAAGATCGAAAGGTACTACAACCGGAGAGCCCATCTTCGACACTTCAACATCGGAGACTTGGTGCTCAGAAGAATCACACCTAGTACTCGATATCCGAATGAAGGGAAGTTAGGACCGAACTGGGAAGGTCCCTACACTATCTTGAAGGTCACCGGAAAGGGATCTTACAAGCTTGGAACCATGGAGGGCAAACAGCTGCCAAACAATTGAAACATAAGCCACCTGAAGCGATACTATTGTTGAGGTATGAAATGTCATTTTTTTCACTTGTTTGCTTTATATTACTAATGCATGCAGGTATTGAACGAGGTAATCTCGAGCCAGGAAGCACAGGACATTAGGACTGAAAGCACGCGTTGCACTCTTTTTCCCTTCGACCGGTTTTGTCCCAAATTGGATTTTACGGCAAGGTTTCTAATGAGGCAACTAGGAATCGTGCTAACTTAGATCGGTCGTTTATCGAAGATAATAATATTTGGTGCACAACTTCGATCGACCATGAATGTCAGAAGATTGCTTATCTACTTCGATTCATTGATTGGACACTTCAATTCAGGGGAACTTCTCATAGATCGTTAGGAATCAATGTAAGGGTCAAACGGTCGAAAGTACCATGCCCGAGTAGTTTGATCTACCCCCTAAAGCAAATTGTACGAGCACTCGAATGCTAATAAAAGCTTTTTGGCACCGATATCTTATCCCCGAGCCCAAGGGCCACGTCAATTTTTATTACATGATCGAAAACTAACGTTGCTCAAAACTTCACGCGAAAATCGAAGGGGAATAAGACCTGTTAAGGAAAACCCCAATTTCTTAAAAGGCCAAGGTCGTATCGAGTTAATAAATTTCGAAGGAAAGTAAGACCTACTAAGGCAAACCCCAATTTATAAAAGGCTAAGGCCGAACTAAGTTAGACTCGAGGAGAATTGAAATCTGCTAAGGAAGAACTCCGATTTCTTAATAGGCCAAGGCCATGTCGAGTTAATGAAATTCGAAAAGGAATAAGACCTATTAAGGCAAACCTCGGACCCCTTTCAAGGCTTAGGCCTTACCCGATCGGCCATGGAAACGGAAAATCTACTAAGAAATAAGCTAAGTCTTAACTAAGCCTGAAAGGCAGAAGATTCTACAAGTTGAATTATCAGAGAGTCAAAATAGACCAAACAAGAAAGGGAGATAAAAGAAAATCTTTCATATATATGAAGCAAAGTATGTTACAAAAGTGAGAATTCTAAAAAGACATATTATACAACAGATGACTTTAGTCAGAATTCTCGGAGTCTTCTTCTTCTTCTGGGAAGGGCCGCTTTCTGGCATCGGCTTCGATCTTTGTTGCATCAGCAACCTCGTGGATAGATCGAAGCCTCGAGCTTGTAACTCTTTGAGAATAGAAAGGCAGGTTTGGCATTTGGTATACTCGACCAAAATCTTTGATTGCTCCTGGGCAGCCTCGGCATCGGCCCTGTATTGAGCTATTAGATCATCGGCATCAGCTTTGGACGTGGCAATCTCCGATTTTGCCGATTGCAGCTCGTTGACCAAAATATCATGATCCGAGGTAAGCGTCCCGACCTGAGATCGAAGCGTATCGGTGCTCTTAAGCAAAGTCCCGATTTTCTCTTGTGCCTCTGAGACTCGTTCTTCCAAAGAAACCACTCGAGCTTGGAGGGTTTCCTTTTCTGAGGTCAGCAGATCGGTCTTAGCTCTCCATTCGTTGGTCTCTGATTTGTCCTTGCTCAATGAGGATCAGAATTGGTTTATTCAGTCAAGTTGCTGCCCCATCTGGTCGAGTGTATTAGCATTCTCCTTGCGCACAAAGTCTAGCTCAGCCCGAAGGGTCGACATCTCCCCTTCGAGTCGCTCACGACGTGCCTTTTCTTTCCTTAGTCGAAGAAAAGCCTCATGATGAAGCACCGAGGCCTACGAATATGAAATAAAATAAGACAGTTAGTCCAGATTGAAAAGTAAAATGGCAAACACCGAACAAAGCCTATAAGAAGTTTTACCTTATTTGATGCCTGTTGGGCTTCATTGAACAAGCAGGCCTCATCCACCTCGTCCATTGCAGCCTGATCTTTTTCGGTCACCAGACACCGAAGATAACTAGCCACTCATAGGCGCAGAAAGGGCCCTAGCATCTTTGGGAATGGCAAACTTTATTATCCTTTTTCGATTAAGGTTGGAACTCGGAGCAGGAAATCTATCGACCAGCTCGGGACCGAAAGATGCCCTGCTCGTCTCGGTGAAGGGACTCTTCCTCGGCACTTCGAGCCCAAAGGTGTCAGCCGATGGCACACCGTCGAAGAAACCTTAAAAAGGCCCTTCCGGTACATGGCCTTTGCTCGGCGAATGCGCTCTTGCAGCTCGGGCTTCATTGAGGGTTGCCTCCGAGAAAGAAGGGGAGTCCATTGCTTCTGGGGGACCCGAGATTCCCTGCGCTGCCTCCCCTGCATCAGAGGAAGCCCCGGTTCTCGCCCCTGCATCAAGGTCCTCTACTCGATGAATACAAGCTTCATCGATCCTCGGCTGGGGAACTGCCCGAGATGGCTCGTTGCTTAAAATCTCGAGGCCCCTATCTTCCTCGGATTCATCATCCAACTGGACAGCCACGTCTGCAATTTTGGTCTTACGAGCTATGCTCTTCTTCGATTTCTTCTTCTCGGGCCCAGCAGAACCGGGGGCTTCTTTTCTCTTTTTCTCTCCCTCCTGCTCCGAGACAGGGGGAGGGCAAGGAACCTTGGGGATGTTGGCCCCAATTCAACGTCCTTCGATAGACCTGCAAAGGGAGGAGGAAGTAAATTAGTGGCATCATCGATCACACAAAGCATGGAATATAAGTGATATCAGCCTCACCATGATTTTTGGCCTCCCATAGGCCCTTTGATATCTCGCGCTAGGCACGCTCTGAGTAGGTCCTTTGATCTACCACCTTCCGGACCCACTCTTCCAAATGCTGAATCGCAGCCGGCATTTGAGAAACAGCTACATCTTGCAAAATATATTAGTGAGATAACAAAGGAAAGACAACAGACGAATTAGGATAGGAAAATGATTCTTACGGTTCATGTTCCACTTTTCAGGAAACGGCATATCTTCGGCAGGGATCAGGTTTGACGTCCTTATTCGAATAAATCGGCTCATCCAGCCTCTGTCCTTATCCTCGTCAATGCTCAAAAATGGGGCTTTGCTTGCCCGACGAGCGAGTTTTATTAGTCCCCCTAGGAAGACTCGGGACTGTATAATCGCCGCAGATGATCGAGGGTGAAAGGATGTCCATCGACCTTGCTCACGAAAAAACGAAAAGGATGAATTATTCGCCAAACGGAGGGGTGAATCTGACCCAACATTACATTGTACCTTTTGTAAAAGGCGACAATGATGGGGTCCAAAGGTCCCAACGTGAAGGGGTAAGTGTAAACACTCAAGTAGCCCTCCACGTGGGTGGTAATCGTCTCGTCCGGTGAGGGAACTACCACATCTTTACCAACCCAGTTACATTCTACCTTCACCCTATCGATGGTTTTGCTAGTGATTGAACTAATATATCTAACGACCGGTTCACCCTGGCCCGGTACAGAGGAAGCCTTCTCTACCTTAAAGTCGGAGCCGATTGAGCATCCGACCGATACGAACGCTTTTAGAGGAGGCTCTGTCCAAGTCTCCTCAGCAACGACAGGCTCGGCCTCTTCAGTGGGTTGAGAGGAAGAGGGTTTTTATTTTTGAGGAACAGACTTGGATGTCTTTGCTATTGGATTAAAGAGGTGGAAAAGCAAGTAGATGCAAGCGTAAAGAGAGAAATCACTTGAAAACAGAGTTTAGAGAACTTGGATAATATGGTGCTCAAACGACGCAAACTTGAAAACTGAAGAATGAGAGGGCTATTTATACTTTTTCAAAGGTGGCAGTTCGAAACCCAAGATGAGAAAGCATTAATTGGTGCTTCAGGAATTGCAGAGTTTGTCGTCAGTTGGTATATGAAAAGACATTTTTGATATTGGCCACGTGCGTCATCATGCTGCCGTCATTTATCAACGAGACGTTTTGTGTTATTTGATTTGACGTTCCGAATTCCGTGTCGCACCCCATAAGTTTGTTTCCACTTAGCCTAATCTTAAAAGCGGCGGCTCATATCGTTTCTTGTCATTACTCTCCAAAAAACGAGGGGACTATCTGTATGGGGTCGAACCCGATCGCTTGCATAGGAAGTACCGGTTTTGGGATCTGACGACCAGCGTCGATTGAAGTCGCTATCCGATAGGTTGAGACCGGAACATCGAGAAAAGAAGTCCGAGACCGGGACATCGAGTAGAGAAGTCCAAGACCGAATGTCATCGGAACGAAGCTCGAAGCCAAGGCGTTCGAGACGAGATCATCGAGGCCGATCAGGGCAAAACGTCCTATGGTAAAATTATCAGATTTGCGTAACTGAAGAACCGGAAATCTCATGATATGTAAACATCTCGGCGGGAATCGTGGCTCAAATAAGTAAAGACGTTGAATCCATTAATTCTAGGGATATCTTACCTTGTAAATGAGATTTTAACCTTGTATAGAATTCTTTTCCCCTTCTATATAAACAGGCAGCCCTATTGTAAATACACACACAATCTACGATCAATATACAAAGGCTATAGTATATTTTACTCACTTATCTGCTTCATATTTTATTTCCAAAGGATTCTAGCACAGAAAGGCTACACATTATTGGCGGGTTGCTCTTTTCCTTGTTCACTAAATTTAGTCTCTATTTCCGTTTATTCTGTAACTGTATTAAATCAGGTCACATATCATTAAAATCACATATAAATTTAATTGTTACCCGTAAATAAGGGTAAACAGTTTATCTTATCGATTAATAAAAGAGTTTCATTATTTTCATATGGTGGGGCATTGGGAATGCAGTAAATCTCTTTTTCATATTTTTAAGTTTTTAATAATACAAAAACAAAACAATAGAACTTTGTCTATTATTTGTAGGACTTTAAAATAAACTATTCAAATCTTCAAGTATATCAATAGGTTTCTTGGTAACAAAATCGAGGTAGTATATTGAACTACATGTCTTATACCTTATTAACTTGAAATAGAAATTATCAATATGAATAAGAGTCTAAAACCAAATTAACGAGTAAAACACTAAAAGGAACTAAAATATTATGCACAAAAAAAAACAATGTTACATATAATGCATGCTTAGCATGCGCTATACATGTCTGGGCTAACGACCGGTACCCAGGTCAGACTACTGTGTGGGTGCCTCTTCACATTCATGTTATCGTGTCGGTGGTTGGGTTTTGGTAAATGGGGCTCTCCATTAGGTTACTCGCAAAGCTCCGGATGGTTCATCACTTATAACTGTTGCTTTTGATTTAAGCAATAAAATATTCTTATAGGTGCCTGTTGATACCCAATTTTGCCCCTCATATTTTTTTTAAATAGTATATATACTTTCAAAATGTCATTTTACATTATTACTTAATTTACAAGAATTATACAAGTATTTTTTTTATAATTTTTAAAGTTTTAAATTGATTTTCTTGCATTTTAATTACTTGAATATGCATTAATTACCCCTTTAAATTATTTTGTGACACCTTAATCGTCCGAATTTATAATTTGCATCCACATATATGTTTCATAATATTTTACCTTACGTTATATAATTATATTTGTGTTTAATAGCTATTTTTACATAATTTTGCGATAATGACCTTTATTCTATACACATACTAAAATAGCATTTCCCATATTTTTACAATGTCAAGATGTTATTTCCAAATATTTTACTGCACGACTAATATTTCTTTTATTTATTAGTCATTTTTTATAATTTATTTTTTAATGAATTTTGTATATTTAAATTCCAGCCCAATACAAGGCTAATTTTGGACCAAATTTACGGGCCCAAACACTTAACCCATTCATTTTCTCTTCAGCAGCCCAACCAAGCGACCACTTTTAAAACCCGATCGCGACCCATTCATTTAACCCGCCCCGTCTCCTATTTCAATATTGGTCGTTGATCTTAAATGATCAACGACCCATAATAAAGCAGCCCTTTCTCCTCATATCCCCGTAACCCAAACCCTAATCCCATTTTCCTCTACTAGCCGCCCTCAAAATCTCCTAACCTTTTCCTCTTCCGAGAAACCCTAGCAGCCGCCTCCTAATCTCTCTCCGTTTCCAACCTAAAAATGGAATCAATCCATAATTCACTTACCTATTTTGTGATACTTCGCTATTGTATACACGTCTGTGGAGTTACTTAATTCTTGCTCTATTTTTTGTAAGAACTACCTTCAAAGAGCAGGCATGATTGACTCCGATTTTGTGAAGATCTGGGCGATATTTCGTCTATGTACACTCGGCAATGAATGATTCTTGCATTATTGGTCCGATTTATGGCCGTTGGACCAAACTAGAGTTTGAAATTTCTGTCATCTCTTTTACCAGCTTTGTTTGCATGTGATCTTTTCCTTCCTTATTTGTGCTTAATTGATTGTTTTTCATGTTTGTTCTTCCAGTTTCTACCACTATATGAACCCCTCACCTGATCCCTTTAATGGACCTCATGACCGCTATTACTCTCACTGTTTTCCTCCTTTACTCACTCACTTACTCTGTTACACTCGAATATTTTTTGAAACTGTTGAATTCTTGGCCGGCTGAAAGCCAAGACCACAATACCATTAAACGACCTCCTCCGGTGCAAGCACTGCTCGGAGCCCTTCTCGAGGCTCTAGTGAACTCTAAAGCACTGAGGATTTGAGGTTCCACTGTCTTCCTTCAGTTGCTCCTATTGAATCACTACTGATATTCTAAGTTCCTCACTGTTTTGCTCGTTTAACTTTGCAACTGGTTAGTGTTCTCTACCTTTACAATTCAACATACTTTCCTCCTGTATGATGGTGCCTATGCAAATTGTATGTGCCACTATTGTTTAACTCAGCTTTCCTACTGTTTATGAATTTCTAATATTGTATGATTCAGTCTCGATGATGTTTCTTCTACAATTTTGTGTGTTCTGATATTACCTAAGTTCAAAGCTTCTAGATGGGTAGCTTGTTCTTTTCTAGGCACAGTAAAGTTCTAGCCCTCTTAAATGTTACTTGAACTTCTGTGATCCTTCTACTGTGCTACTTTTGTTTTCAATCATGTTCGCCTTAATGTCTTTCTGCAGTTTTAATGCCCCAATTCTATTTAGGTTCTGATCTTTGAATCATGAGTAGTTAACTAAGATTATTCCTGCTTTTTGTATGTTTGCCTTATTCGAATGTTAAACCTGATCAATGCCTGGTGTGAGTGTATCTTCCTACTCTGTTTTAAATTCTTGTGTTAAAACTTGCTAGTAATTCATATTTGCTCAGAATTTGTTCCAAACTATTTTTCCCTCTTCATGCTAAGTCACTCATACATACAACATTCTACCTGCTCACTTTCTTAAAAATGATCATGCCTATGTGAATCCTGAACCTCTCAGAATGCATATTTCTATGCTACTTGCAAACCTCAAAACTATACTATAATTGCATGTCTTACTACCATTTTGGTTGCCACAACAATATTCTATAGGCCATGCTTGCTAGTGCTAGTTTGCTAAGTTTCATGCCTAATGTTATCCTTGGTATGTATGATGGAACTTGTTATAGACTTGCATTCCCAGAATTAGATACATGCCTGCTAATTAGCTATTGTGGAGGGTTTTCAATATTGTTAACCTTTAATTTCTTAATAGGCTTTCTTACAAATACTCTCTGCTTGTCACAAATTGACTTACAAATCTTAGTTATGCTTTGCCCCCACATACTTATGTTAAGATTTTGTTGTGAAGTTCACTGTCGGTCCTTGTCTCTCGAGTATGTCATTGCTACTTGTTAACCTTCTGGAAACTAATTCATGACCCTGCTTGCTTGGAACTCTCATGCTTAACTCCTTTGTTTTGTAGATTCTTGTGTGCTAGATTTCTGCAATCAAATCATATGTATCCCAAGAAACCTATTACCCGGAACGTGTTTGCTAATCTTAAAACCCATGTATATGTCCAATCTATGTATTATGCATACTCTCTACATCTTATGTGTGCTTATGTGATGTTCAAGTGTGTGACCTATCCTGGGATGTTTAGAATTCTTTATTTTGTTAGTTGTGGTATTAGGGTTCAAATGAGCATATGCTCCACCTTAGAATTTGAGTTATCTTAAATGATTTGGGGTTTGCATGAGTTGCCATTCGCTCTTTAATTATCTATAACTGGTAATGGATGGGCAAGAGAATTGTTTCTTTGTTAGGCCTGGACTGCTATATCTGATTCTTGGTACTGTAATTTTGAGCATACTATCTGCGCTTGGGATATGGGCCTGTCTTGGGATATGGGCCTGTCTGAAGTTTCAAGCCATTTGAAGACCCAGATGCATCGCTAGGTTGATTTACATTTATGATTAGGCATGTATTTATTCCATTTGGGCTGTAATAATTTGTATAATGGATGATTGGAAATTAATAAAAAGGGGCCGAGGTATTCTAATACTTGCATGAAAGGGTAGAAAATGTGCTTATAGGGTCTACATGCTTTGTTTGCTATTTTTGTTTGACATGCTTTATTTTTACACTCATAGAAAGCATGCTTGTAGGAAATTGCACACACTTCACTCAATTGTCTAAAGCATGTTTGCATATTTGCTATACTTGTTTCCAGGTCTACTATTATACATACTTAGACAACATGCCTATAGGGTACAATAACATATGTTTTGCTTTGTCAACCTAGAAACCATGCCTATAGGATTTCACATAATCAATCGGTCTATTGCTTTTATTATCTTTAGCTCACTGCCCATCTAGTAATCAACTACTTCTGTTGTCTTCATTACACTGCCCCGCGTAGATGACATGCCTGTAGGAGTAAAGTGTTATAAAACCAAGAATAGTTATCAACTATTAGAAATCCTGTCTATAGGATACTATCACCTTCTCGAGACTCATGTCTATAAAATGAGCACTGATAATCCGGAATTCTGAGATCGTTTCACTGTCTTGTTACATAAACCATATAGATGTCATGCCTATAGGTTTGTAATACCTTTAATTTGAAAATTTGTTAGTTTAAAGCTGCAATGTTGCCTATACGACGCTGGAGATCAGAATCCCATAGAAACTATACCTATAGGACTTAATGACTCTAACGCGTCTGAAATCGTCCCGCGTGCATTTGTTGTTTATGTGGGGAGGTTAACTTGAGCCATTTATTGTACTTATGTGCAGTCCTACCTGTTTTTTGAATGTGCGCTAGTTTTATCATTTTGAGCATCATAAGAAGAGTCCAGAACCACCCAAATAGAGGTGCAAAGCCTCCTGTGCCATAGGTGTGGGACGGATAGTGCACGCATAGGGTACAACTTAGAATTGAATTAGAGCGTATTTAGGTAAACAATTTTAACATAGTGATCAGGTAGCAGGAGATGATAGTATGTGCCCGCTGAATAATATGAGCAACCCTCTCCTTAAGCGAGTTGCGAAGTATTATTTATGTTGCACGAGTGATCCTTTAGGCTAAAAAACTTAGGACCCCTCCCTCCTTTCTTTATGAATTCGTTATTTACAATGTAGTTGTATCCTTGTAGTCATTAAGATTTTTGTAGATTCTCACGTGTTCTAATAAGACTCTTCAGTTTCTAGATTTTCCTTTATTTATTTGATCGCCTAGCCTAATTACGTAATCCACATAATTTAAAGTTCAGCGGGAGCCCACAATTATGGACCTCGAAGAGTGCCTAACACCTTCTCTTTGAGGTAATTTGAGCCCTTACCCGATCTTGGTGACACGGACTAGTCAAACAGAATTATTTGCAAATAGGTGTCCTAACACACCTCAAGATCATTAAGTGACAACTCTTCTTTTTTAACATTCTTATTTAAAAGAGTTGTCACATGTCAAAATCCGCTTTCGCAAGAAAACGAGGCGCTTTATTTTGTGAAAACTTGTTGCTCTTAAAAATTGTCTTTTTGTATTCAATGAGAGGGACGTTTGGATGATGAGAGACTATCCAACTAAGGAGTCATGGACCAAAATTACATTTAAAGGACCAGATACAAAGTATGATTGCACACTCTTGGTATATGAAGATGTTTATATTTCTTTTCACACATGGAAATATGATATTCAGACTTATGCGGCAAGTTAAGGTCCTGAAAACGTATGAAATACTGTATTTAAAAGGTCATTTACTCCGAAATTTAATAAAAATAAAATTGTGATGTTGGAATTTTGAGTAGAGACAAATGATATTTAGTAAATAAATTAACATTTCTAATCGTGAAAGAATCGTCGCATGCCTTAGAATATAAATTGTTACGAGCAAATGATGGAGTTTTATTGCAAGTGATTTGACAAGAAAAGCTGATTGTCTATAATATGAAAGAGGATGAATGGAGGGATCTGATGGTTGATGCATCAACTTATATTTCTGAAGGAACATGAACTTTCATGGAGAGTCTTATATGCTCTCAAGGACAGTGAGTGTTACTTTGTGCAATATTATGAGATATGTTGTATTCAGGTATTACATTAATAATTATGTAAGTTCTTATTTATTTTGTAATTAATCACAATATTTTGTGATTAGGGACCCATAGAGTTTTATTAATGGTAATTATTTTGTCCTCATTGAGTTGCGTCAATAGTAGTTCTTTAGAGTTAATCAACTGTATTACATGAAAAACTCGATTTTTGCCGCTTGCATTAATTCGGCATCATAAATCCTAGTGCTTGGGGGAGACGGGGAGGGGATAGTTATATTTTAAGCATATATTATCTAAAAAAGAGTAATATCCTGATTTTTTGGCCTTTTCTTTGAATGATAAGTTAGTCCCACAATGAACTAATGTAAATTTATTAACCACTAATCTCACAATGGACTAATTTATACACCAATTTCAATATTATTTCATATCAAATCACATGGTATAACAATGTCAAAATTAACAATAGCTGAATAAATATTTAGAAATGACAAAACTGCATTTGAGGTAATAGAGCAATGCCGCTGAACTAATTGCGAAGTGCGAAACATCATATTTCACTAAAATCATACCCATGTAAAGTTTGTTTCCTTAGGCAACATAGAACCAACTAAACAAATAGAAGGGGTTAGGCATAACTAAAACCAAATTTTATACGGTCTTAAATTAAACATAAAAATTTTAAATTATATATAATATTATATTGTATTGTATATCTATTTTTTAATACAATGAATCATATATTCCATAAAAATAATCACTTAATTATAATCTGCCACTTACTAATTCATGTATTTCTATCCCTACATAATTTAGTAAACCAAAATGAATATAACTCTAATCATAGTATTGTCCTTTTCTTTTTCTCCGTTATCATATTAAAAACAAAAAAGAAAAAACAGAGCTGTATGTGAAATAGCTAGTCCTATTTCTTTCGCAAGGCTAACACTTTTAGGAGAGATCTCATCAGCACAGCTTTACACTTTTCGGAGAGATCTCATCCTTATTACAATTTCAGATCCATTTTTCAGTTAGGCAGATCCAACCATGGATTTCATGAAGGTCTTCGATCAAACGGTCCGCGAAATGTAAGCTTCTTCTTTGTAATTAGATTTGCATTCTCTTTTTAGTTAATTTTTTGAAATAAGATTAGTTTTACTTTAATTTGTTTTATGGGTTAAATTTTACTGGCATTTTTTGCAGAAAGAGGGAGGTGAATTTGAAAGTGTTGAAGGTCCCTGAAATCGAGCAAAAGGTAAAATAATTAAAAGGAAAATTAAATACATTCAGTTTTTTTTTCAATTGTGATTATTCAGTACCTGTTTCTTGATGTTGTAGATTAATGTCTGATTAATTAAGTTAAAGAACTACCTGGTTCAAGTTAAGGACATTTGAGTGATTATTAAATTCTTATTGTATTGAGTGCTCTTGATTTTCTGAGGTAAAATTGTGTTGCATTTCGTTTCCTAGTTGTTGAGTAGAAAATTAGCGAACCATACTGTATTGAACCATGGAACGAATCTAAGAACATGTAGAGAACTCTATGGGAATGAACCGTGGAAATGAATCTATAAAATAATCATTTTAATTGACAAAATTTTCCATTCTCTAGTCCATGTCCTAATTGCTGCTCAGAATTCCTTCTGCTCCACCTAGATACTCAATGTGTCGCAATTTATGTGATACTCTTTAGTTTGTCCTCAAAAGAGTGAAATCTTTCTATATTTAGAAACAATTTGATTTTGGACTTCCGATTTTACTAATGAGATGATTTATAGCCACCGAAATGTCTATGGCTTTTAGACGACAAGTGTCATAAGTATTTCTTTATTTCTTGAACTCTACGCCAAGGCAAACAGCCTCACATAAATTGGGCCGGAGGGAGTAATTGATCACATGTTGGGACCTAGGCCGGTTTAAATGAAGTCTAGTAAGCTAATGTCTTTATGAAAGCATCATTCATGAAAAAATTGAGACTCGTGAAGGTATATAATGGTTTATCAGATGTCGTACATGGCTATGCACTTTGGCATACGTTTTAACTTTACATAGCTCAGGATTTTTATTTGTTTAGGCATAGGCTGGTGGTTATTCTTTTTTGAAGGTTAGGCTTATTATATAGAAAGAGGTGCATAGAAAGTAGATTGGATATTAGGACTATCTTTTATTCTTTTACTTCTATCAGTTTGGATGATGATGTGATATATTTCAACATGGAACTAGGTATTGGATGCTACAGATGATGAGCCTTGGGGCCCTCATGGTACTGCTCTGGCTGAGATAGCACAGGCTACCAAAAAATTGTACGGCTTAACCATTATATTTTCCAGATTCAGTTGAATAATTCTTTGTTTGTCTTTTCATCAGCTGGCTGATCTATTGAGGCATTTTGCAGCTCCGAGTGTCAGATGGTCATGAATGTGCTCTGGACAAGATTAACTGAAACCGGAAAGAACTGGCGTTTTGTTTATAAGGTAGGAAATATTTTTTTAATGGCATCAACTTGCATATCTAAGAGAGTTTAAAACTTTAGTACTAATAAAATATAGTAAGACAAAAGGAGAGCAAAGACTTAAGCTTCCGATCGTCAACTTTGTTGTCTCCTTTGAGTTTCTGTTCTATAACTTTTCAAATAATCTCTTATTTAAATGGTTATGGATTAATGTTTGTACCAGTCGTTGGCTGTTATAGAGTACTTGGTGGCACACGGATCTGAACGTGCAGTTGATGACATCATAGAACATACATATCAGATCTCTGTACGTATTCTCATGTTATTTCATCAAATTTCTTATTTTCTTTTGCCAGTACCAAAACATACAGCTTTTTCCTAGTCTGACCGAACCAAGTATGGTCCTTTACCTTCTCCCTTTATGTCTTATATATTTATCGTTTCAATTATTCTACTCAAGTCTCTTACGAGTTTCGAGTATGTTGAGCCAAGTGGGAAGGATCTGGGCATTAATGTGAGGAAAAAGGCGGAAAATATTGTGGCACTATTAAATAACAAAGAGAAGATACAAGAGGTTAGGAATAAAGCTGCTGCAAACCGTGACAAGTAAGTATCTGATTTAAGGTCTGACTTTACTTTTGATTACTCAAGAGTTCCTAGAAACTTTAGTTGCATAATTGCACGCTGATGATACTAGATGTCACCTTTTAGGTACGTTGGAGTATCATCTTCTGGAGTGTCATATAAGTCAAGCTCTGCCTCTTTCAGTAGCAGCAGCGGCAGCTTTCGGAGTAATGAGCGATATGGAGGTTTTGGAAATAAAAGCGATGGCAATTCATTTAAGGATAGTTACAGTGAAAAGGATCGATATGATGAAGAAAAGATTGATCAAAGTACTTATAAGTCAAAGAAGGGATCTTCTCGTTATGGCAGGTCTGTGCACCCTGCTTCTTTATCTATTTATTTATTTTTCTTAGATAAGTATAGCCTAACTACCTTTTATACTGCACTGCCTTTATCCCTTTTAGCTGTTTAATCTTGGGGTTTTTGCATGAAATAGACTCATCTTTGGGGTTTGTGGCCTAGGGTAATTCATGCTTTCACATAGCTGCTGAACCTGTTATCTGGTGCTGCATTACCATTCAAGTGCATACTCTTTCAAAGCTTGTTGCAGAAGAATGGAACATATATTAGCAGCAAACATGGAAAAAATTAAATTGTTGTTGGTTCATGAGACTAAGGGTCTAGTTATTATCTTCCCAGATGTTCATGTTGTTGCTAACACAAACATGGTGATGCATAACCATTCATGTTTTTTCAATAGGTTGCTCCATGGTCTACGCCATTCTTGCTTTTGGCTCTCAAATTGTTTTTGGCCTGTCCCTCATACTTTAAGCTGCTATATAGAGTTTGTTTGAACTTTAGCTTCCCTCTTTATTTAAATCATAGATTAAATTTTGCACTGGCGTTGACTTTAGTTCAAATAAGCTGTTTCTCTGGGAATGGTAGTTTTCTTCCATGTTTTAATTCGTGTCTCTTTTTGGTTAACATTAATGACATCTGCAGCAAAGTTCAGGATACTGTTTCCGCTAGTGGATCAAGGACGATGAAGAAGATAGGTGAGCCTAAAAAGTCTTCTTCACAGAGCTCAACTGTACCATCAAGCAATTACGAGGAAGATTTTGACGATTTTGATCCTCGGGGGACTTCGAGTGCTAGTAAGTATCTGGTCTTCTATTTTGTGTTTTATAGGAGGCCCTCGTTATGCACAGTTCCCTATAACATGTTTCGTTTACAAAGGTTCTGTAACTTTACAGCTTTGATGGTTTGGGCAAAAGAACTTCTATAACTTTTTTGCACGTGCACGGGTGGGTATTCAACAAATTAGAGAACTCTTTTAAAGGTAGCAGCATAAGTTGTGTGTTACATCAAAACCTATGTTCTTTTTGAGTCTGGTAAAAATTTATTGGTGTCCTGGTTGAACCAAAAAATGCTCGAAGTCAAACAAAGTTTTATTATCTGGCTGTCCTATTGTGTTGGAGACAATCACTAAGGAACTAGGGCATATTAACATTAGCAATGGTCAAAGAAAATAACAAATTATTGATGGGGACTTGATTTCCTCTCCATGTACCTCTGAAGTACATTCTTAATACATCATTAATAAAATATCTTACCTTTATAAAAAAAACAAAAAACAAATTATTACTCAATCTTTAAGACATCTATTTGATAGAGAAGACATCTATCTTTAAATTAAATTGTTGTATAGAAGTGCACCGGACCTTTTAGATGTGGCAAAGTTAAAAAAGTTGTCATAAATCTTTTGGTGCTGGATGGGAGAGGGGTAATAACACAACTGAAATGAGAGCACATATGCGTGTTGGAAATGAAACCATTGAGGTCCTAATCTCATGTAGACTGCAACTTAATGCTTGATTTGCTATTTCTTGTTTCGAAATTTACTATAACTTATTTTGGCTGTCAAACAGAGCCTTCTACAGGAAATTCTAACCAAGTAGATCTATTTGGGCAAAATTTGATCGGTGACCTCTTGGATGCACCGACACCTGCTCCAGCTGCTACGTCTACTGTGAACACTGATCCATCAGAGGTTGATTTATTTGCTGATGCCACTTTTATATCAGCAAAACCACAGATTTCGGATGTAACTTCCCAAACTCCAGTATGAATCCCTCCATCACCCTGTTTAAACTCTTGCTCTTAATATTGGTTGGTTCGTTACAAAGTAGCCATTTGTCTTTTCTGCAGAAGGGTGCGAATCTGTTTGCCTCCCAGCCTGCCCCTCCTTCAGCTGCAGCTTCAACAATAGATTTTTTCGCTGCACCAGGTCCTGTTGTACAGTCTAATAACGGATTTTCAAAATCACAGATTACGGGTGTAACTTCCCAAACTCCAGTATGAATCCCTCCATCACCCTGTTAAAATCTTGCTCTTAATATTGCTTAGTTCGTTACAAAGTAACCATTTGTTTTTTCTGCAGAAGGGTGTGGATCTGTTTGCCTCCCAGCCTGCCCCTTCAGCTGCAGCTTCAACAATAGATTTTTTCGCTGCAGCGGATCCTATTGTACAATCTGATAACAGATCTTCAAAACTAGACCAGATGAACATTAACACTGTTGATCCATTTGCTTCAGTTCCACTAAATACTTTTGATAACTCTGATCCTTTTGGTGCATTTGTTTCTCAACCTGTGTCAATGCCCGATGAAAATGCTAGCAATGGTGGGAGTCATGATGCTCATGACAAATTAAGCAAATCGTCTGTTGAAGCTAAAACACCGCCAAAGAAGGATACATTTCAAGTCAGGTCTGGAATATGGGCTGATTCACTGAGCCGCGGGCTGATTGATCTGAATATAACTGCACGTAAGTTCTGCGTGCTGGATATCATCATTTACATTTTTGTTTAATTTTGAAAATCATGTTGCTATTCGTATTTAGTGGCATGTAGTCATGTACTGCTGTTTCATCAAGGGTCGATTTTTGAGGTGTTCTGAAAACTACATTTAGAAAAAGACTGCCTTCTGGTTGTCCTACTTGATTTTTAGATGACCTTGGTGCAACTTTCAGAGACCTGGTGGGCGTACTCAGATTAGCGAGTTCCTTTCTTTTTTCGATTCATTGATTGGATACTCACCAATGTCAATTACAAGGACAGCTTAATAGCAATATGGAGCAGTCCCTTTCTTGTGTTTTCCCCAGCTCACCTGTTGCCCAAAGATGGTCGAAGGGTCACTATTGAGCACAGACCCTCATCGACTACATGAATTGTGCCGATTGCTCCCAATATTTGATGGTTTGACCATACTTGTGCACATGTTGAAAAGATGTAACAACTTGAATGACAAAAAACACTAATAAGTGGTATACTGAAGCTTTTTGTCGTGGTCGACTTAACTTTTCTGGTTACCTGATGGTATATACCTTTTGAACTTTACTCCTTTCCCCCCTAACTTGCAGCCAAAAAGGTCAACCTTGCAGATGTTGGCATCGTAGGAGGATTGACTGATGGATCAGATGAGAGAGAAAAAGGGCCTACTACTTTCTACACTAGCAGAGCAGTGGGTCAAGGAATCGGACATGGCAAATCTGGTTTCCCATCAGCAGCAACAGCTGGAGATGACATATTTTCAAGTCTTAACACACAAAAGTATCAGTTTGGCGGCTTTCAGAAGTGAATAATTGTCTTATTGCGCCTTGCAACAGATATTAATTCGCCTATTTTCACTCAAGATATTCATTTGTGAGCTTGACGAATCGAGACCAACGGCGTGATTGTGTACATTAGGGAAGTGACCAGATATTGGGTAACCAGCCACTATTTGAAGTACCATACACCTTTTACGCCAATCGTTCCTTGTTTTGGTGTTTTCTACCGTTGAGGAGCTTCTTTGTATCCTATTTTCATATACATCAATAAACAACATTCAATATCTTAGATTGCTGGTTGCTATTTCGGCAGTATGTGGTTGCTCACCCTAGCTGAACCTGTAAGTCAGTTTGATAGCCGCGGCTACGTATTCAGATATTCATTGCTTGTATTAATATTTCTATATGGAGCGGCACCTTATTTGACTGCCTTCATTATATCTTTCACAGTTTTCACAGTTTTGAGAAAACTATGATTCAGAACTGGAGATGAAACCTATAAATCAAGAATTGTTTTCGACATCAAAGTGATTGAAAACGTTTGTGATTAATGATATTTTCTTCGAGATTCAAAGTGTCTGGACTTGCTAACAAAGGGAAAAGATAGCAGCAATCGCTGAAGATTCACTAAACCTCACCAGTAACCAAAACACTGTAACTAGTGAGCAATCAAATTTTGAACTGTAGCCACCAAACTGCTTATTTATGGTACAACAGTACAAGGGCAAGTTCTATGTTCTTCTCCATCTTTTCAGAGTCTAAAGATCCAATATAAGTCCAGCATGAACTTCCTGCTTAGAAATCTAGTTTTCCCCTTAGAATGGCTTCGGCTTTTCTAGCCTGCTTCACTGGTCCAATGATGAAAACCTGCACCAAAGCAATCCTAGGTGAGACAAGTAAACAAGTAGACTACAACTGTTGTAGGAACTTGAAGACCTTCGATACGCCAAAAGTATAAATAAAACAACATATAAATTGAACAGCTCTAAAGTAATTCAACATTTTTTTACAGCTTTAAAATGGAAAAACTTGAAACTGTTTGCAATTCTGCATCTAAGATGATTAAATCATGAAAACAGGCAACCAACCACCTGAGGATCTCAAAAGATACACAGTAAACTTGGTAAACAGCTTCGCCCATGGTGGTTGAGCCAATACCACATTTAGGTTAAAGCTGCATGGTCTTGTTTATGTTAACCCCGGGAAACTTTAGCAGCAGATCAGCATTGTAATTAATTCTTTTCTTGGAACTCTTAGAAGTTAAAAAGAAGAAATAACATATTTATGGATGTAAACACTTTGGTGCAAGGAAAATTTCAACAGGTATAATACCATTCAATCTTTGACACTATAGCACCAACCTTATCAGCAGGACCTTTAGCACCTCCTATGAATATTTCAGCACTGCAAATGAAAAGACTGTCAAAGTCAAAAAAACAAGATTACTTCATTACTAGTAAAACCTATACATAAATCCCGCCAGAGACAAAAACTATTAGCTGGTTTCTTCCAATCTGGCTAAACCGTGGTACGCAGAGTTACCCGGTATCTGTGCTAGTGGGAGGTAGCAGATAACCTGTGGGTGCGCACAAGGTGGCGCAGAAACCACGTCATGAAAATAGATAAACCTATACATTTTCCGAACTCTACTAACTGCTGTACATCGAGAGTCAGATTGCAAAACCAAAATATTCTTGGACAGGAATACTAACCTTTCAAAATATTAGTTTCTGGTGACCAATTTTCCTTTGAAGTACTATATTTCTCTTGTTGCCTCTTCTTTCAAAACAATCTTTTTCACACAAGGATAGAGAATGACTAAAGCTGTCGAAGCACAATTATAAATGTTCTGACCTCAGGTATTATTGACTTAAAATATTATCATACCAAGCTCATCAACTGGGTTAAAGGGGCTACGGTCCAGCACACGTGATAAGATATTAGACATAATTAATAGATACACAGAGCTACAATCAACTCAATTCATCATTTTAATTAAACTAAGGTCAGGTAACAGTCGGGCAATATGTTGTTTGACATGCTCATTCTCTCTTACTCTCTCTATCCCATTCTCTCTATGCATGATGCATTTGTTCTATAGTTCAACGATGGGATATAAAACAAAAGAGGAAATTAGTACATTGGAGCATATGGGATCTGTGAGAATGCAAGGGAGAAAATCTATATCAATAATTAATTATAATACAATGAGCCATATTTATAACTATACATAATATAGATGCTACTCTTATTCAATATGGAATTAAATATTAACTATATAATTATCTAACACTCCCCTCAAGCAGGTGCATACAAATCATATGTACCGAGCTTGTTAAATATGTAACTAAGGGACTTAGTGAAAATGTTTGCAAGTTGATCATTTGTATTCACAAACTTTGTTGCAATATCTCCCCTGAGAATATCTTTTCTCTGACAAAATGACAGTCAATCTCAATGTGTTTAGTTCTCTCATGGAACACCGGTTTCGATGCAATATGAAGGGTAGCTTCATTATCACACACAAGTTCCATCTTGCCGATCTCACCAAATTTCAACTCATTAAGCAAATGTTCGATCCAAACTAGCTCACATGTTGCCATGCCGTTGCTCGATATCCTGCTTCTGCACTAGACCGAGCAACCACATTTTATTTCTTGCTCTTCCAAGACACCAAATTACCTCCTACTAAAACACAATATCCAGACGTAGAACGTCTATCAGAAGGTGATCCTGCCAAGGCAGCATCTGAGTACCCAACAATTTGCTCATGGCTTCGATCTTCAAACAATAATCATTTGCCTGGAGCTGATTTTATATATCGAAGAATGCGGACAACTGCATCCCTATGACTATCACGAGGAGAATCCAGGAACTGACTTACCACACTCACAGGAAAGGAAATATCAGGTCTAGTCACTGTGAGGTAATATAATTTACCAACCAACCGCCTATATCTTGCAGGATTGCTAAGCGGCTCCCCCTGTCCTGCTAGAAGTTTAGAATTCGGATTTGTAGGAGCGTCAACAGGTCTATAGCCTGTCATTACTGTCTCCCCAAGAATATCTAAGGCATACTTCCGTTGTGAGATTACAATACCTGAGCTAGACTGAGCGACCTCACCACCTAGAAAATATTTTAATCTGCTCAGATCCTTAGTCTGAAAGTGCTGAAAGAGGTGTTGCTTCAACTTAGTAATACCATCCTGATCATTGCCGGTAATAACAATATCATCAATATAAACCACCAAATAAATATTGAGATTTGAAGCAGAATGCCGATAAAACACAGAGTGCTCAGCTTCACTACGAGTCATGCCAAACTCCTGAATAGCTGTGTTGAAGGAGACTGCTTTAGACCATAGAGGGACCGGAGCAACCGACATACAAGGCCACTAGACTCCCCTTGAGCAACAAAACCAGGTGGTTGCTCCATATAAACCTCATCCTCAAGGTCACCGTGAAGAAAAATATTTTAATGTCCAACTAATAGAGAGGCCAATAGCGAATAATAGCCATGGATAGAAAAAGGTGGATTGGTGCTATTTTAGCCATGGGAGAGAAAGCATCATTGTAATCGAGCCCAAATATCTGATTATACCCTTTGGCAACAAGATGAGCCTTAAGTCGATCAACTTGGCCATCTGGACCAACTTTGACTGCATAAATCTAACGACAACCAACAGTCGATTTACCCGAAGGAAGAGGAACAATCTCCCAAGTACCACTCGTATATAAAGCAGACATCTCCTTAATCATAGCATGTCGCCACTCTGGATGAGACAATGCTTCACTTGTAGACTTAGGGATAGAAACAGAGGACAAAGATGATACAAATGCACAATGGGGTGATGACAGACGATGGTAATTTAAACCGACATAATGGAGATTAGGATTAAGTATGGACCGTATACCTTTCCGTAGTGCAATCGGTTGACTAAGAGGAGACAAGTCCGCAATATTAGTAAGGTCAGGTGCAGGACGTGAATCAGCTGGGCCTGATGCTGGGCGCGAACGATGATGATAAGCCCAGAGTGGTGGAGCTGTAGAAGGTTGAACTGGACTAGGTGGTGGAGCGGAAACTATAGGTAGTGGAACTGGAGCTATAGGTGGTGGAGCTGCAACTGGAGCTGTAGGTGGTGGAGCTGGAGTAATAGAGAAGATGAATGGGAGATTATGACTGAATCTCCAAAATATGGAACTGGTAGCACCTCATATCAGGAATGAAGTTATTAGGGACAAGGTGACAGTGGCATCCGTGGAAGCCAAGTTGCGAGAATCGAAGCTGTGATGGTTTGGGCATGTGAGAAGGAGAGACGTAGATGCCCTGGTCAGAAGGTGTGAGAGGTTGACCATGGCAGGCTTGAGGAAGGGCAGGGGTCGGCAAAGAAGTATTGAGGAGAGGTGATTAGACAAGACATGTCGGTGCTTCACCTAACCGAGGACATATTAACTATGAATAATAATGAAAGTAGTTATTTTTTTGCAAAAACTAAATATCCAATTGATAAAAATGGAAGAAAGATGACACGATCTTTTATGACTATTGCTCATTTTGAGCATAAAGCGGTTTATTCCTATCCTTATGAATCGGACAATACTATGCTATTCCCAATATTTGTACTAGGACTCTTTACTTTGTTTGTTGGATCTCTAGGAATTCCTTTCAACCAAGAAGGAGGGAATTTGGATATATTATCGAAATGGTTAGCTCCATCTATAAATCTTTTGCATCAAAAGTCGAATAATTCGATGGATTGGAATGAATTTTTAAAGGATGCAGTTCTTTCAGTCAGTATAGCTTATTTCGGAATATTTATAGCATCCTTTTTATATAAACCCATTTATTCTTCTTTAAAAATTTTTGAGTTAATTAAATCTTTTGTTAAAAAGGGTCCTAAGAGAATTCTGTGGGACAAAATTCTAAATGGCATATATGATTGGTCATATAATCGTGCTTACATAGATGCTTTTTATACAAGATTCTTAGTTGGTGGGATAAGAGGATTAGCTGAATTTACTCATTTTTTTGATCGACGAGTAATTGATGGGATGACTAACGGGGTTGGGGTTATTAGTTTCATTGTAGGAGAAGGTATTAAATATATAGGGGGCGGACGCATCTCTTCTAACGATAGTAAGGTGTGGAGGTCGAGGATTAAGGTGGTGGATAGACAGCAGTGTTGTAAAAAACGAGCGCTTCCTCGCTTAAATCGAGAAGCGAAGCGACGCGAGGCGTTTGGCGCTTCTCTTAACTGAAGCGTAGCAAATTCCCAAAAGCGTTCGCTTCTCCTGAAAAAGCGAGAAGCGATGAAGCAATGCGAAGCGTAAGAAGCGAGCGCTTCTCTTTATAACTGGGTTGCCAACGTATTTAATTAAAAAGGCTGTCTTTTTTTAAAAGACCATCGAGCCAGCAGCAACAGAGAACAACAGAGGCAACCTAGGGTTCAAATTTTCGATACTTTTCAACTTCAAGATCATCAAGTTTGGTCCCTGATTTCTTCTTCCTCCTCCTCCTTTTTCTTTCACTGTTTCAGTGTCCAAATAGCAGTGAAATGCAGGCGAATGTTTTTTTCCCCTTCAGTTCTTCTTTCTCATTCTTATCCTCTTCTTCTTCATTTTCTTGCATTGTTTAAGTGATAAAAATGCTGAATGCTGCCCATTTTTCGTTTCAGTTATACTGCCCTTTTCGTAGTTGATGAAGAAAAAGAAGTTGAAGAAGATGACGAGCAATATAATAATGATAGTGGAATACAAGAATATGACAATCTTGTAGAAGAATAGGATGCTCATTTTGTTCTTTAATTGATGCTACTCTTTAGTTTTTACATTGAAGTATTGAACATTTGCTTACAGTTACATGTGTTGTCTATGCAATATTTATTTTAATATTTATTTTAATATTTATTTTAATTCTGCTTCATTTCAAAAAAGCAAGTGCTTCGCTTCTCGCTTCTCACTTTAAGCGAAAAAGGGCTTGTCGCTTTTCCTCGCTTCACGCTCTTCACCACATTTGATAGATAGTTGTGAGTTTCTCCTAGGTTTACCAGTAGTACTACTAATATTCTTGTTGTTGGTTGAAAGTTACTTCCTTTTAGTTTGTTATGATATCTGGTACTTAGCAACCACGTCCGTTGTTTTTGAAATTGCTACTGGAAATTGTTGCTCCCTGATTGTTACTATTTGATGCTACTCTTTCTCCCTTTTACCGGAAATTGTTGCTCCTTGATTGTTACTATCTGATGCTACTTTTTCTCCTCTTTTTCCTTATCGTCTTTTGTCTCCCTCGTCTTTCTTTCTCCCCCATCTTTCTTCTTCCTCTTCTTCTTCCCTTTCCACCTTATCTTGAGCCGAGAGTCTATCGGAAACAACCTCTCTACCTCTCCAGGTTGCTCAGACCCCACTTGTGGGATTATACTGGGTTGTTGTTGTTGTTGTTGTATTACCTGGACCTGTGAAGTATGATTGAGTTTCAAAGAAGGTAACATCAGCAGACATAAGATACTGCTGGAAGTCAGGAGAATAGAATCGATATCCTTTTTGCGTTCTCGAGTAACCCAAAAATATGCACTTAAGAGCACGAGAAGCTAACTTATCTTTTCCTGGAGTAAGGTTATGAACAAAACATGTGCTCCCAAAGACACGTGGTGGAAAAGAGAACAAAGGTAAGTGGGGAAACAGGAGAGAGAATGGAACTTGATTCTGGATGGCTGAAGATGGTATGCGATTAATAAGATAGCAAGATGTAAGAACTGCATCCCCTAAAAACGCAACGGAACATGAGATTGTATGAGTAGGGTACGAGCAGTTTCAATAAGATGTCCATTCTTTCTTTCAGCTACCCCATTTTGTTGGGATGTGTGCGGACAAGATGTTTGATGAATAATCCCATAAGAGTTCATAAACTGCTGAAATGGGGAGAGAAATACTCTAGGGCATTATCACTACCAATTATGCGGATAAAAACCCTAAATTGATTTTGAATTTCAGCGTGGAAGGTCCAGAAAATAGAAAACTTAGATCGATTTTTCAACAAAAATATCCAAGTGCACCTGGAATAATCATCAATGAAACTGACAAAGTAGCGGAATCCCAAGGCAGAACTGACCCGACTAGGACCCCAAACATCTGAATGGACTAAAGTAAAGGCGACTCTGCTCGATTATCAAGACGCCGAAGGAAACGGGAGCGGGTATGCTTACCGAGCTGACATGACTCACACTCTAGAGTGGACAAGTGAGATAGACCAGATACCATTTTTTGAAGTTTTGACAAACTGGGATGTCCCAACCATTTATATAATAAATCTAGTGAATCAGGACAAGTTGTTGAAGGAAGACAAGATGTGAATCCATGTGATTTTGCAAGGATAAGGTAGTAAAGTCCATTTGATTCACGTCTGGTACCAATGATCCGGCCCGCACTGCGTTCCTGTATAAAAACAAGGTCATCAAGAAATAAAACATAGTATTTAAGAGATTTAGCTAAGCGACTAACGACTATGAGATTAAAAGGACTACCAGGAACATAAAGAACTGAATCTAAAGGTAAGGAAGGTAGTGGACTTGCTTGGCCAATTCCAGTTGCCACGGTTTGAGACTCGTTGGCCATCGTGACTGTTGGAAGAGATTGAGAACATGAAATAGTAGTGAAAAGAGATTTATTACCAGAAATATGATCAGATGCACCTGAATCAATGACCCAAGACTCGGAGGTTGAAGATTGGGAAACACAAGTCACGCTACTACCTGTTTGAATTTATTACCAGAAATATGATCAGATGCACCTAAATCAATGATCCAAGACTCGGAGGTTGAAGATTGGGAAACATAAGTCACGCTACTATCTGTTTGAACAACGGAAGTTATCTCAGAAGATGTCTGTTTACATACTGAAGAAACTCAATATAATCTGATAAAGAAACCATCTGGATTGAATTTAATGCATTGGATCCAACGGATTATGAGTCAAAGGCTTCTGATACGAATGACATTATAATGTTCACGCCAAAAAAATCAGAAAATTTTCTCAAAATCACTGTTCACGCCGGAAAAATATAAAAGTTGTCGGAATTTGATTTAAATTGTATGGGTAGGCTCGGAATTGCAAGGCGATGACCACTGTCCAACAGAAACTTTTTCAAATTCTTGCTGGAACAGTCCTCACACGCCGGCGTGTGGGACAGACCCATCGGCGGCGACAGATCTCCGACAGGCACGTGGGGGCGCGTGAGTGGGCTTTTTCAGGAGAATCTTTCTGGGGTTTGGTCGCCTCTCTCTTGAGAACCTTGTAGTGGTGTTAGATTTCGCATAACACTGATAATTAATGACTTTGATGCAAACAGTCACTTAGGTCACCGGAAAATCGCACGGTGACTGAGTTCTTTCTTCCCGAATGTCGGTGGAATGATACACAACGATCTCTTCTCACCGATGCTTTAATACCATGTGAGAATGCACGGGAGAAAGTCTATATTGATCAATTAATTGTAATACAATGAGCCCTATTTATAACTATACATAATACAGATCCTACTCTATTTCAATATGGGACTCGGACTAATTACATATTAACTATATAACTATCTAACAGGATCATCATATTATCCGTGCTGTTTAAGCCCAAAAGTTGAACATTTAAATAACGTTCGGGAAATTGAAAGTGAGTTTTTATCCTCACACATAGGCACACATTAACCAATGAAGCAAAGAAACATACTTGCATGACTCCTTTATCGACAATATAGAAGCTCCCCTTCTGCCAATAACACGTCCCATTTTCCCCGAGGGAACATCAATAACAGACAAGACTTCTTCCTCAGGCATACTTCCATTAGCAGCAATATTTTCTGCAATCACAACCCGCCTAATATTAGTTCTTCTGCTCTAAAAGGTACAAACATAAGAATTTCATCAGGGGCGTGCTTTCTTCAGGAGTTCTACACCCCAGCAGTTACATATTTGGATGTATGTCTATGTTGATCGTATAAAAAAACATCTGCATGGTTCAAGAACTGAATAACCACATAGTTCATTGCTTTATCAAGTGAAATTTTCTTGACAACCATCAATAGAAGGTTTTACCAGTTTAAACCTCCTTATCTCAGGTCTAGATAATTTTAGAAGTCATGCTTCTTAAAAAGGTACTACTTACAGAATTTCTGTCCTTGTGGAACCCATCAAATTTTTATCAGCATGCTTATAACTGCCTATATGCTTCAATCAATCAGCTAAATAAATCCTTCATATCCATTCCACTCTATTCAGATCCACTTCAGTTCAATACTAAATAATTTATATTTTAAGGCAAACTAGGGTTTCTCTAAACTAGCGTTTCTCTAAATCTCACATTTACTCGTATAAGCATATGCTTAAAAGATTACAATCATTTCTAAGAGATAGACCACAAATGCTTTTTATATATACAGCAAGCTTAGGGTTGAACCATGTAACTAAAGAAATCCTTTCCACCTTTTTTATTTGATCTTAGAATAATGAAAAGGTACAACAGAAAATGAAAGAACATAGGTCACATAGCCAAGGATGTTCTTGTATTGCCAGAAAAATAAAACCATTCAAATATATATGTAAAAATTCAGATTTACGAGTCAAACAAGACCAGTCAATACTGAGAGAGACAGGGAAGAAATAACCTGGAATTGGAGGTAGAGGTGGCCAGTCTGCAAAATCATTGTCATTGATGCAGAAACAGCGACAATAGAGGGCACCACGCACAGCTAGGCGCCATAAGGACTTGTCATTCAACTTTTGCACCATCTTATGATATATAAAAAGAAGAAATCGAACATCATCTGCCGCGGCGCGGATCATCTGTTCAGATAATGGTCTATATGTCCAATATTTAGGGTCCTGGAATGTGAAAGACACAATTAACCAGAGAAACTTTAAGTAGATTTAGTGACTGAAAAACTGAACATATATCTATATTTTCAAGCACAAAAAGAGACATGAAAATAGTATATTTATTTCACTTCTGTTAGTCTATCTGCTAGTTTTAGATGCAAAACAGGCTTAGACAAAGAATTCATCAGCTGAACGATCTCGTTGACCTTCTAGTAATTTATTTGACTCATCAGAATTTCTTGCACGTGCTACTATTTAACACTTACAGAATGTCACTGGATGAAATGAGAAATACATAGTTAAGACAAAAGATAGCTTTCCTAGAGTAATAAAAGGAATTCACACAACATGAGAAAGATTCTTCCATCTTTTAGCTATAGAAACTTCGGCCAGGAAAGAGAGATTAAAAAACAGAAGAAAACATAGAACCTCTTGCTTCTCTCGTGGCTAGGACCTTTGGCACAAATAGCAAAATCTACTACTCAGCGTGTGAAAGGACACATCTAACGTTAGTTTCTTAGGCAAGAAGATAAATAGAGACAAACATGTGCTGTTTATTTCCTTCCCTTCAAATTTAGTAGTTGTCTCTCCAAATTGAGAGTGCAAAATTTCGACAAAATTCGCACCTTGTCTTCCCCTTAAAAGGCAGAAAGTACACATATTAAGGTCTCTACTATGTTAAATGGATCCATTATTTTCTTCGACATACCCGCTTTTGAACCGGTGTGATTTGTTAATGGGAACTTCATGCAAATTCTTCAAAATACACTAAAAATTAGCAAAAAACTGCACGTACCCATACCAGATAATTATGCACACCCCATATTAAATACATACCCGTAATAAATTCATGTAACATAGGTCTCTAATATACATGTAGCTACATAAGGAAACAATTTAAATCCATGAAGAGAAACAACAAAATGGAAGCAATGAACATGTTCAAAGCAGGAAAACAGCTTTTCTTTGCTGTGTGCAAGCAAAATTTTAACTCACCTGTCTTAGAAGGACTCTGACTTCTTCTTTCTCATCATAAGATATTCCTGCCCAAACAAGCAAGAAGAAGTTTAGTTCCCACAAATTCCAAATCTGCATCTGCTCAAAACTTACACCCTAGTAGAGAAGTTCAAGATACAAACACAAGAGACAATTGATTTAGTAGGGCGCAAAAAGACTTTACGCATATACTGTTATTCTGTGGCAATAACAACTAACTTTATCTCATGAAAAAAGTTTGATGTGTATAATTTTGTGAAGAAAAGGAGAAAACAATAAGAATCTGCTTTTCTGAAGTTTCAGTTATCCTAAAGAAGATAGTTGAATTTATCCGCTTTACAAGACAGAAGTAATACTCCTTTTCAATCTACACAGAGACCCATTGCAAGGCTGATCTACCCAAGGACCTTAAAATCTAAGCTCCTTCTAGTCAGATAGATACTTCCTCCACTAAATACTGCGTCCAAACTCAAACTGTTCCTACCCTTGCTGTTGCTTTAGGGTGTGAATGAAGAACACAAAAAAGGAAGAGTATTCCAGCCATCCGGGACAGAAATTAAATTAGAAACAGCATTCTTATAGTTGTCACGAGGGCCAAAACAATCCCTTTCCTTGATACTTTTTCACAAAGCTCTTGAACTTTACGTTAACTCATCTATGCTTTTTTAGAAAGTTGTTCATGATAAACGACAGTATTCCTTATCATAAAAAAAAAAGTTCCTGGCGGTTATTCTTTTCTTTCTGAACAGGCAAGGAAAGGATATATTGATCGACAAAAAAAAGCTAGCACTAACATGGTGCTAGACTGCTAGTACATCAACATAGTCAGAACCCTTCTAAACAAAAACAAAAAGAAAGAGTTCCTTCTGTACAATTCCTATCCCTGTAGTGAGCCGATGAGATATACCAAGCTATTTTCATCTTTGACATCCTGAAGATTACACCAAAAAGTGAAAAGCCAAAAGCATCTAAACAAGTTCCTGGAAGTTATTTGAGACACTCATTCTTATTTTAATCAGTAACAAAGACTCTTTTGATCAATCAAGATGAGGAATTACATTTCGACCATACTTGGATAAAAAGAAATGAGTTCCCTTTTCTACGGCTCTTCTTGTTTGAGTAAAACTGCAGCCTATTATACACAAAAAAGTGAGAATTTATATAAAAAATGCATCAAGATAGTGCCAAAATAATTAAAGGTAGTCTGACAAACTATGTCATACGTGAATAACTTAGTCAGCAAAATCTATTCCAGATAATCCACAACTAAGACAACTATCAGATAATTAGTTATGATCTTATTAAAGATTTAAAACTCGTTATGCCTTCCATCAGCCCTGCTTCCCTAAGCCAAAAGAACATAGAATACACATTCACCACTCAGCCCAGCCCTTTAGCCCTTAGACAAACCCAGCTTAAAATATGACCTCCATTAAGTTTTCTCCTCCCCTTCCTGAAAGATATATTCACTCCACTGACGAAGAAATAAGAAGAGTCAAAGGGAAAGAATTTAGTATGAGTTGGTTAAAAAGAAAAAAGAAAAGGAAAATGTCTTAGTCTACATAGCAAGGAAAAGATCCCATTGTCTAGATGAGAGTGCAGAAAATTCACAGAAAATGACTGCGAATAAAACGGATATGCCTACTCTGGTAAGCAGGTTGATGCAAATGAAAGTGGACAAAATTCTTGACGGTTCAACAAATACAGAGCTGGAATGCTAGAGATCAGGGACAACATGTAAAGATCATAAAGCTCGTAGGTGACAGCAATTTGAACGAGGAGCAGAGAAAGTAAAATGTACAAAACTGCAAAAAGATGAAATGGAAGAGTCCAAAGATCACTGAATCCACCAAAAAAAAATTAGTAAGCAATAAAGCCACACAACAAAGTATTAAGGGATGCCAAACAACTTGAGTACAAGCTCCAGTTGATGGAACTCATTAGTTTCAAGCTAATTGCATTTTTTAGAAGACAAAGGTAATTGCGAGAATTTTAGTTCTGCTAATAATGTTATTATTTACCCCTTGGCACTTGTAATATAATTTTACAGAAAAATGCATTCGAAATACATGATAGCTTCCATTAGATGATAGGTTTCCTTCATCCTTGCTTACAAGCTCATATCTAAGTAGCACGATCCACAGAACAGGTTGCAGAATCCAAGGCACAGATAAGCAAGTAAAAATTTCAAAACAGAAGATAGATCAATACCACAATAACGTGGGTCAGCAAGTAGACCAACAAATGATATGTAGTCATCTGGGACCCGTGCACGTCCTTCTTGTTCACTGATCAAAGAATATGCAATCTGCTTGAGGAGAGTATAAACATTATAATCCAAGTGCATGTCATAACCATACTACTCTCTATTGTCACTTCCAGGCAAATAAACCCTAGTTAAAGTCAGTGTAACATATTAATCAGTGTCAAAATTATAAAAAGAACGGAAATGCAAACGAACATATTCTGGGAAAATAAAAACAGAAAGATAGAGAACAAATGATGGAAGATGTGACTAATTTAATTGACAGTAATGTTTTCCGAATCAGTCCATTCAATCCACGGAATATGCAATCACAATTATTAACATCACACCACCTACCAGTTGGGAAGAAGAAACTACCTTCAACAATCTAAAGCTAGATCATACACAGTCAGAAGAGGTTGAGGAAAGAAAACTAAATGAAGGACCCAAGTAGAGTATAAGAACAAACCAAATATAATTGAATGGACTGAAAACCCAAGAGTTTTACTTTTACCCTTCACAATACTTGGCAGTAAGACAGTATCACAAATTAAAAAGGCCCTCACAGAACCCGGTATCATTAGATGGGTTGTCAAGTTCACAGATTCATCCATCCCAAATTATATGACCTACTGTCAGTTAGTCCGACCAATTGCTTGACCACTTTCTTGTCTATGTCCGATATTCAAACTACATAAACGACCAACAGTATTATTAACTCTAGTTTAGTCTTTCAACAAACAGGGCCATCTATACACATCTTAACTATTGTTTATAACATATACTACTAAACACTAATAATTGTATTAACTCCAGATCTAATATGACATTCTTTCCAAAAACTGTTTCCAGTTTTACACATTTCAACTATTAATACAACATCTTAAAGTAATGGCACCTAATAGTCCGTCAAACTCAGGTCTCAGCAGTCTAGTTTTCAGACTAGTCAAACTATATGGTGCTTGGTGGAAAATCAAGCATGCTGAGACAACTTCAAGTGAGAATGCTTGCCTGTGTATCCACAACATTGTGCAACTTTATGCCAAACTGAAAATATAATGCCTGAAAGAAGAATGGACAAGTAAATTAGACATGCAACGGCACTTCATATATACAACAATTTGAAAAAGAGAAGAAATCAATAAGAGACCTCACTATCTCGTTTGCAATCATGAATAACTTTTGTGATGTAACTAGACTCAAGTGCAGGCTTACAGGCTTCAATAACAGTCTCTCCACCTTGAATAGCGTCAACCAAATATATCGCATCAGGAAAGGCAAGCTGCACAAACAAAATTTTATGAACAGGAAGCTTCTTCTTTTTCTGGGTCGGATAAGTGTTATCAACTGAAAGCATTATGACACTAAGTTATGCTGCAAGCAGCAATGCTGGTTTGATCTCAAATAAGCTAGAAGAAACAAGCTGACAAACATAATAGCAAATCTGAATATACCACAGCCTTAGAAGCCCTTTGTGGATAGACTTAAGCTTTCAATCCACTCGAGAAGAAAAGAGAAATTTAACATCAGGGTTTAGAGGTCAACTATTTGAGATTCAATGTTTTGATGCCATGGATACAAGCACAGGGAATTAGATTTAGCACACAGCCTAAGTTGCTCCGACACGGTAGTTTAGGTGCCGCACCCGTGTCGGCACGACATTAGTATGGGTGTGGGTATGGGATCCATACCGAATTTGGTCAAACAATTTTGGGTACTTCAACCACGACGAACAGAAAAATTTGAGACGAGATACAATTTGATTCCCAAAATCAGAACCAAACTAGGGTAAATCTGAAGAAAATAGTATACTTTATCTAAAAAAATTAATCCTTTACTTATCTACAACTTGAGAATAAAAAGGAAATCCACACTTTACAAGCTATACGTAAGTATTTCACAAAATTTCTCATAATTTTGAGAAACTTTTATTTTTTTGAATTATTTTTAGCTGGATACCCGCACCTGTATCAGTACTAGGATTCATGTCCCCGAATCTTAGAATTTACATCTTGAAGGATCCGACCTCTAGATCCGCACCCGTGTCAGACACCCGCTACCGGTGTCCGAGCAACTTAGCACAAGGCACATTTAAAGTTACACTTGATAATTCCCAAAGTACACTCTAACCCCAATCTAAATGACCCAATTTGACTAATATGAAGATTTGGAAACAAAGTTTTTATATTTTAGCATGCTGCAGTCAGTTAGAGGTATGTCTAAAAACAATAGCTTTGACTTCGTATGGAAATCTGGTACTATGTTGAGAAGATACCACATCAGCACTAGAAAATACACAGTATTGCACTCCTGACCAATTAAAAGTGGTATCACCGTACATTAATTTGAATTCTTGGAGACAAATTTAGAGGGGTCAAAGTCAATTGAAACAAACCAAAAAGCAGCGGAAGTTAGCTGCATTTGGAACGGTTGGAACGTATATAAAATCAAGAAAGTAAACATTGGGAGTGCACGGAGTACAAAAAAGCATGAGAAAAAGCAAGGAAACAGTAATAATAGCAGAAAAAGATATGATCATATCATTCCTTTTTCAAAAAATACATGCTGCCACCACATCGCAAGTTTTGAAATTTAGAATAAGAAAGCCTAAAAAGAAAGTCAGGCTGATGCAAAACTGGCTACATAAATGCTTAATTGCATCAAATACACTTTTTAAGGCATGTAGGTACTCTAACCCCAGCACTCCACACTCCACCACACTCCTGTAAGTTGAGGATTTACTTCTGAAAATATTCATATCCCTCTTTTCTTCGTTCGCTAAAAGTTTCCTCCTCGAACCTGCTTTTTTCACAATTTTCAACGTAGCAAGATTTTCTGAAATGGAAAGCCTAAAGGGATTCCGGCTAATGCACATGTGGCTATATAAAAACTTTATCATATCAAATACACTTTTTAAGGCATGTAAGTTCTCTAACCCCAACACTCACCACATCACCCCATTCCTCAAAGTTGAGGATTGACTTCTAAAAGTTAGTGCTCTCCCTCTCTTGTTCCTTCACTAAAAAGTTCCTCCATGATCTCTCTTCTGACACATTTTTCAACTGCTTACTCTTCAGTCCACCATCGACTCTTCCTTCAGTGCTGGTAAAAGGATTGAGAAAAAGAAACAAAGAAGATCCAATGAAACTGGTTGTGATATCTCAATGTTGAACATGCCAGGGATGTCTATTCTCATATTTGTCTTCCAATTCATCCGTCTCCTCCTTCCTTCTCTAATAAACATAAAAGCTCCCAAACAGCCAAGAGAGACTTTCCATACGCTGCTCACAAGACTCTTAGTGTTAGTCTTATATTCTTTTATTGTTAGATCTCTATTACTACATGTTGTTCCTTCCGCTTTGGTTTTATATTATCTTGTCGCTATTACTGCTTGTTGCTACTGCTTTATTGTCATCTTTCCTTTGAGTCGGGAGTCTATCGAAAACAACCTCCCAACCTTCAAGGTAGGGGTAAGGTATGCATACACACTACCCTCCCCAGACCCAACTTGTGGGATTATACCGGGTTTATTGTTGTTGTTGTTGCTCATAGTGAAAGTGTTAATTGCATTGCCCGTGTGTATCATGACATCTTAGACCACCATCGGAGAATGTAAGAGGTTCTCCAATGCCACATGCCAACTTTCTTCTACCACTAAAACCATTTCAAAATACTCCATTGGTCGATTGGGACATCTAAGCCTACCGCTGATGTTTAGTACAAAAAAAATGCATTTGGAGAATATTAAAAAAATATGTACCTTGTATAAAGACAAGAAACTATAGCTTTTAGCCTAAAACCTTGCGGCGATCTGGCGAGTAAAGGATATGGGCATGGAAAAAGTAAATACTTTCCAGGAGAACCATCTTGGTTATGCCCTAGTTCATCTTGTTGCTAATATAGAGCATTCAAAAGATACTTCTCCAAAAGAAGCACCAATAATCATTCCCTTCCAAACTAGGATTATCACACTGAGTAAAACAAAAATTTGAACAAAATACATCAAGTCTGAACTCTACATTTACTAATTACCAACCAGAGGTGCACAGTACACTTACAAGCTCATAACTTCAAAGGCTTACCTGTGTCCATAAAATGTATGAGCATCAAATTGCATTAGGCTTTTCATTAATCTAGAGCTGTATGGATGACTACTTCTTTAATAACCACAAAATATTGCACTATTTAACCACAAAATATTGCACTATTGCAGGCCATGTAATTTCATAAAATGAGAAATTTAATTAGCAATTTTAAGGCCGCATGACATGATGCACATTCAGATTTTGGATTTACCTGCATAATACAAAGAGTCCCATGGCGACAAAGATCAACACCCTCACAATCAAAACCAATAACCAGTTGCGACTCAGGAGAAGGCTCCAAGAATTCAACAGGTAGTTGAGATGGATTAGTGACAACATGGATTGGAACTGAAGAAAAATTTGCCTCGTCCCCTTCGATTTTGTCACCTAAGAAAACCAACATCATAGAACCTTGAGTTTCATTCACATCCTCCTTTATCTTTCCTTTTCGTTATGACAAAATTTTAGGTCAAACTACAACATGCCATAGTTAGTTATGAAGCAAAGAGCAACATTCGTGGGTTAGTATGTCTATACAAACAAGAACACATAAGAATAGGAAGTCCAATGGTTAAACTAAGAGCTGAGTCTCATAGGAACATCTATTGCAACCTTTCTTTTATGCAACTTAAAATGATAGAATCTGTACTAATGGACCTAAAGACCCTATTAACAGGATATCAATGCAAACAACAAGAAAGTTATAAACATGAAAGAATTAGAACTTCGGTGACTTGCCTACGTCTGATTGACGCAAAACCTCCAAGATTAATGCGACAAGCAAATTTGCACATACAAGGTATTCCCC
>MCJB01000647.1:10464-27877 GCA_002018475.1 Nicotiana obtusifolia | reverse complement strand
TTTGGTGGGTGGTGAGGGGGGGAGGGGGGGAAGGGTTAAATATCATGAAAATTGTATTGGGTCGGATACAACCGAGCATATAAGGAAGGTCGGGCTCAAGGGTAGTTCAAGACCGGATTACTTTAAATCGGGATCAGCATTTCGGGAAGGAAAGCCTGAAGTCGGGCGTCATTGGATTCGGAACCGGAGCGATCGAAATAAGACAATCGACACCGATCGGGGAAGATGCATTTTATGGTAAAAGGATCAATTTCATATAACAGGAAGGCCGGAAATCTCGCGGAATACTGATATCTCGGCGGGAATCACGATCAACCATCAGAGACGTTAGACCAGTGTTTCTAGGGATATTCCATCCTATAATTAAGTTGATTTATCTTGTAATTAAGTCTTTTACATATGTGGAACTCTCCTCTTACCTATAAAAGGGGCATTCAAATACACACTGGAATACTGATTATCATTTTCTATCTATCTCTTACCAAAGTTGTCTATTTTTCATTGCATATTGCTCCATTAAAGAAAATTCATTCCACCTCAACGGTTTGATCATCCTTTTATTTACTTAAGTCAATTATTATTTTTACTGTTATATTTTTTATTGTATCGAATTATTTCACGTATCCTTAACACCGCGAATAAATTCAATTGTTGCTCGAATTTTAGAGTAAACAGTTTGGCGCCCACCGTGGGGCTAAGGATAATAGTAAATTTTTGATACAATTCTTTGTCACACATTATTTTACGCTTGTTCTTTGCAGAATTTTCTGTTTTTCAGATTACAACATAGTCATGTCGCACTCACTTCCCATCAGCAACGAGTTTAACCACCAAGGCGAAAACAACATTATGCCCGGAAACGAGGTCCCGATCGACGCCAACTCTCAAATGGCGGTCGACGCTGATCAGACCTCTGACCCGTCGAACAGCGTTCGGGGGGAACACCATTCAGGGATTCAACATAATGGAGGAGATGAGATCAGCCTCAAAGTGATATTTGACATGCTGCAAGCCCAGCAAGCCGCCATAGCTTAATTACAAAGTCGCAGTCAGATTCCGGACAGAGTCGAAGCCATTTCTTCTCGAAGGATAGCTCCTCAAAATGAGCCAGTCACAGCACAACCGGACGAAAGCGGTTCGGGAGTAAATTCCGGAATCATAAAGATGCTCGAGGAGCTGACCAAGCGGGTCGAGTCGGGTGAAAAAAGGATCGAGGCTAACGACAAGAAGGTGGAAACATATAATTCGAGGGTAGACCAGATCCCGGGAGCACCTCCGGTGTTGAAAGGTTTGGACTCAAAGAAGTTCGTACAAAAACCTTCCCGTCCAGCGCTGCTCCAAAACCGATACCGAAAAAGTTCCGCATGCCGGAAATCCCCAAATACAACGGGACCTCGGATCCAAATGAACATGTAACGGCGTACACTTGCGCTATAAAAGGGAACGATCTCGAAGACGATGAAATCGAGTCCTTCCTTATGAAGAAATTCCGAGAGACCCTGTCCAAGGGAGCGATGACATGGTATCACAACTTACCACCGAACTCCATCAACTCCTTTGCCATGCTCGCAGATACCTTCATCAAGGCCCATGCAGGCGCCATTAAGGTCAAAACAAGAAAGTCAAATTTGTTCAAAGTCAGGCAAAGGGACAATGAAATGCTGAGAGAGTTTGTATCGCGCTTTCAAAAGGAGCGAATGGATTTACCACTGGTCACCGATGATTGGGCCGTACAGGCCTTTACTCAAGGGCTCAATGCCCGAAGTTCAACGGCATCTCAACAACTCAAACAAAGTTTGATTGAATACCCTGCTATCACTTGGGGCAGACATACACAATCGGTATCAATCGAAGATCAGAGTAGAAGATGATCAGCTTGGAGTCCCATCGGGGTCAGCTTACCCTATCAGAACTTATGATCGGACTCTGAGGGACAATTATCGAGAGTCGAGGTCAAACCGAGATAGGCACCGACCATACCTAGGTGATCGAAGAGTCGTTCCGGGGGGACACAAATCCCCAAGACAAGAAAGAAAGAACGGTCCTAGCCAAAGGAACCGGGGACCGTTGCCGGGGAATAACTTCGAAAGAACCAATAATCATCGAGAAGCACCCCGATTGTTTGAGTACAACTTTAATGTCGATTCGCCAACTCTTGTGTCAGTCATCGGTCGCATTAAAGATACCAAATGGCCTCGACCATTGCAAACGGACCCTGCCAAAAGAGATCCTAACCTAATATGTAAATATCATGGCACGCATGGACACAGAACGGAGGATTGTCGGCAATTGAGAGAGGAGGTAGCTCGGTTGCTCGAAAAAGGGCATCTTCGAGAATTCTTAAGCGATCGAGCCAAAAACCACTACAAAAATATAAATAGACCAGCAAATCAAGAAGAGCCACAGCACACGATCAACATGATAATCGGAGGGATAGATGCACCCCAAGGACCGATGTTGAAGCGCACAAAAATATTTATTACCCGGGAAAAACGTACCCGGGATTACGCTGCAGAAGGAGCTTTATACTTCAGCGATAAGGATACAGAAGGGATTAAACTGCCCCATAACGATGCCTTAGTGATATCGATGGTGGTACACAAAACCCGGGTGAAACGTGTGCTTATCGACCCCTGGAGCTCAGCTAATATAGTTCGGTCTTGGGTCATCGAACAGCTGGGACTGTCAAATCAGATTATCTCCGAGGTTCGGGTCCTCAACAGTTTTAACATGGCTTCGGAAACAACTAAAGGTGAAATAACACTAATGGTGAATATCGCTGGGACTATCAGGGCAATGAAATTCTACGTAATCGAAGCGACATGAGATATAACGCCTTGCTCGGAAGGCCTTGGATACACGACATCAAAGCCGTACCTTCAACATTACATCAAATGTTGAAATTTCCATCGGATGAGGGGGTCGTCACTGTTTATGGGGAACAACATGCTGCAAGGGAAATGTTCGCACTGGAAGAGGCGGCGTCAAAACCTACCGTTCTTTCCCAGAAGACCAAATAGCAATCAGAGAGGTCGCCCTCGATAGACAGGGGTGAACGGGGTCAGCTTGACGTCGATGATTACGGGGTCCCCCGATAATTTATTGCTCCAGATGAGTCCGACGCGACCAAATCGACAATCGAAGAGCTCGAACAAGTTTCAATCCGCAATGATATGCACCCGATCGAAAGGTATACTTGGGCTCGGGCTTAAACTCCGAGCTCAAGGCCAAATTAATTAATTTCCTTTAAGCTAATGAAAATTCCTTTGCTTGGTCCCATCTAGACATGACAGGCATAACACCGGAAATTGCAACTCACAATCTAAGCGTTGATCCGAAATTCCGGCTAATCAAGCAAAAGAGGAGACCCCGGTCCGAAGCTAAACAAGCTTTCATCAAGGACGAGGTAACTAAACTTTTGAACATAGGGTCTATTCGGAAGGTTAAGTACCCAGAATGGTTAGCTAATGTAGTTGTAGTCCCTAAGAAGGGAAATAAGCTTAGAATGTGTATAGACTATAAAGACCTAAACAAAGCATGCCCCAAAGATTCTTTCCCCTTGCCCAACATCGATTGCATGATCGATGCTACCACTGGCCACGAGACTCTTAGTTTTCTCGACGTACTCTGGATATAACCAGATACAAATGGATAAGGATGATCAAGAAAAAACATCCTTCATCACTAAGTATGGCACCTATTGCTATAATGTGATGCCTTTTGGGCTTAAAAATGCAGGGGCTACTTACCAACGCCTAGTAAATAAAATGTTAGAAAAACAACTAGGTGTAACAATGGAAGTTTATATCGATGACATGTTGGTTAAGTCCTTGCGAGCAGAGGACCATTTAAGTCATTTGCAGGAAACATTCGATGTCCTGAAAAAATACAACATGAAGTTGAATCCGGAGAAGTGTGCATTTGGAGTAGGCTCAGGGAAATTCCTTGGCTTTATGGTATCAAACCGGGGAATAGAAATTAACCCCGATAAAATTAAGGCCATCGAGGACATAACGGTCATCGACAGCGTCAAGGCCGTACAGAAATTAACAGGCTGAATAGCAGCACTAGGCCAATTCATATCGAGGTCGTCGGACAGGAGCCATCAATTCTTCAACTTACTGAAGAAGAAGAAAGAATTCTCATGGGGGCCGGAATGCCAACACGCATTGGAAGAACTAAAAAGGTATCTCTCTAGTCCGCCTTTACTACATACGCCGAAAGCAGGCGAGCAGTTATACCTTTACCTCGCCGTATCGGAGATAGCAGTAAGCGGGGTCCTAGTCCGAGAAGAACAAGGTACGCAATTTCCCATTTACTACGTCAGTAGAACACTAGGAGAGGCCGAAACCAGGCACCCACACTTAGAAAAATTAGCACTCGCACTATTGAGTGCCTCTAGAAAGTTGAAACCGTACTTCCAATGTCACCCAATATGCGTGGTGACAACTTACCCGCTTAGAAACGTTATGCATAAACCCGAGTTGTCAGGTCGGTTGGCCAAGTGGGCCATCGAAATAAGCAGGTACGATATCGAATATCGACCCCGAACCTCGATAAAGTCTCAAGTACTGGCCGATTTTGTCGCCGACTTCACGCCGTCGCTCATCCCCGAGATCGAGAAAGAACTCATGACCAAATCGGGGACTCCTTTGGGAGTATGGACTCTGTTCACAGACGGCGCCTCAAATTCGAAAGGGTCGGGGCTAGGCATCGTACTTAAACCCCCGACCGGGAATACAATTAGACAGTCTATCAAAACTATAAAACTGACTAACAATGAAGCCGAATATGAGGCTATGATTGCAAGTTTTGGAGTTAGCCAAAAACTTGGGAGTAGAAGTAATCGAGGCCAAATGCAATTCCCTCCTTGTAGTCAACCAAGTAAATAGAACGTTCGAAGTCAAGGAAGGACGTATGCAAAGGTATGTGGATAAACTTCAAGTCACATTACACAGGTTTAAGGAATGGACCCTACAGCACATACCTCGAGAACAAAATAGCGAAGCCGATGCCCTCGCCAATTTAGGCTCGTCGGTCGAAGATGAGGAAATCGACTCTGAAAAGGTCGTCAGTTATTAAGGTCGGTCGTGGAAGAAGGCCATGCCGAGGTCAACTCAACAAGCTTGACTTGGGATTGGAGAAATAAATATGTGAGATATTTTAGTTCAGGCAAATTACCACCCGATCCCAAAGAGTCAAGAACGTTACGCACAAAGGCGGCCCGATTTTGCTTGGCCGACGATGGAAACTTATATAGAAGAACATTCGGAGGTCCTCTAGCCATATGCCTTTGGCCTGGAGACACCGAGTACATCTTAAAAGAAATACACGAAGGAACTTGCGGCAACCATTCCGGTTCCGATTCATTGGTTCGAAAAATAATTCGGGCCGGCTATTACTGGAACAACATGGAAAGAGATGCAAAGGAGTTTGTACGCAAGTGCAGCGGATGCCAAAAGCATGCACCAATGATCCACCGGCCCGGGGAAACACTACATTCGGTCATATCACCATGGCCATTTATGAAGTGGGGCATGGACATCGTCGGTCCCCTCCCTCGAGCACCAGGTAAAGCTCAATTTATCCTTTTTATGACTGACTATTTTTCTAAGTGGGTAGAAGCACAGGCTTACGAGAAGCTCAGGGAAAAGGAGGTGATTGACTTCATATGGGACCATATTATTTGCCAGTTCGGGATGCCTTTAGAGGTCGTATGTGATAATGGCAAACAGTTCGTCGGTAGTAAAATAACCAAGTTCTTCGAAGATAACAAGATCAAGAGGATATTATCGACTCCATACCACCCCAGTGGCAACGGTCAAGCAGAATCGACCAAAAAAACCATTATCCAAAACTTAAAGAAAAGGCTACCCGACGCTAAAGGAAAATGGAGAGAGATGCTGCCCGAAGTTTTATGGGCATACCGAACAACCGAAAAAACCAGTACCGGGCCACCCCGTTTTCCTTAGTGTATGGCACCGAAGCATTGATACCGGTCGAAGTAGGCGAACCAAGCATCAGGTTTCGATATGCAACTGAAGAGTCAAACCGGGAAGCTATGAACATCAGTCTGGAACTTTTGGATGAAAAGAGGGAAGCTGCTCTAGTCCGAATGGCAGCTCAGAAGCAAAAAATGGAGAGGTACTACAACCGAAGAACCCGTCTCCGATATTTTAACGCTGGGGACTTGGTACTTAGAAGGATCACGCCCAATACCCGAGACCCCAACGAAGGAAAATTGGGACCGAACTGGGAAGGTCCCTATACTGTCTTGAAGGTCACCGGAAAGGGGTCTTACAAGCTCGGGACTATGGATGGCAAGCAGTTGCCAAACAATTGGAACGTGAGCCACTTGAAGCGGTATTATTGTTGAGGTAATTTATTTCATTTTTTCTTTTGTTTCGTTTGTTGATACTAACACATGCAGGAGGGATCGGTATCAAACCAATAAGCACAAGGCAGTAGGACTGAAAGCACGCGTTGCACTCTTTTTTCCTTCGACCGGTTTTGTCCCAAATTGGGTTTTATAGCAAGGTTTTTAATGAGGCAACAAGAAATCGTGCTAACAAAGAACAGTCATTCATCGAAGTTCACAAATTTGATATTCGACTCTAATATTGTTTTTGAAATCTTCATCTACTTACTTTGATATCAGGGGGACTTTACGAAGATCGCTAGGAACCAATGTAAGGGTCAAACGGTCAGAAGAACCGTGCCCGAATAGGTCGATCTGCCCCCCTCATTAAGCAAAGATGTATAAGCATATAAATATTAATAAATTCTTTTGGCATCAACATTGAGTTTCTAAGCCCAAGGGCTTCTTCGATTATCATCGCATTATAAAGAGTTGACATTGTTAAAATATGCATGTTGGATTCGAAGGGAAGTAAGACCTAACAAGACAGACCCCATAATCGATTACTAGGCCAAGGCCATATTGAGTTAACAAAACTCAAAGAGAAGTAAGACCGATTCAGGCAACCTCCGTTTATGAAGGGCTAAAGTCAAACTAGACTAAAATCCGGAGATGATCGGAGCTTGCCAAGGCAAGACCTCAACTCTCTAAAATGGGGCTAAGGCCGAATTAATTTATTGAAAGGGACCCAAATTTTGCTAAGGCATGGTCCCAATTCGTTAACATCCCAAAAGCATAGTTTATTGGTCGGGAGGGGTAGACAAAGCTCGTTTAGCCAATCCCGAATTTGAAATAAGGCCAAGGCCAAGTCAATCTTAAATTTGCCGAAACCGGTTCAGTACATTAACCGGTCAAGGTTATCCCGAGATACGGGATTTATTCAGTCGATCGTAGAAAAATTTATAATCCTAGCTAAGGCAGGAAATGGCGAGACATGAAATTTGCAGAACAAAGTCGAAATAATATACAGGATGTTTATATACAATGAAGGAATTCTTTTATACATTCAGACTACAAGAACAACGCTTTTACGAAACAACGTCAGTCGGAGCCGTCTTCATCTTCCTCGGGGAAAGTTTGCTTCCTCATCTTAGCTTCGATCCTCGTTGCTTCAGTGACTTCAGAGGATAGATCGAAACCCCGAGCTTGCAGCTCCTCGAGAACGGAGAGGCGGGTCTGGCATTTGGTATACTCGACCAGCATCTTCGATTGCTCCTGGGCGGCTTCGGCATCAGCTCTATATTGAGCTATCAAATCCTCAGCATCGGCCTTAGTGGAAGCGATCTCCGACTTTGCTTCTTGCAGCTGGTTGACTAGAACCCCCCAGTCCTGGGTAAGCGACTCAACTTGGTGCTTCAGAACTCCGACCCTCTCCTGCGCCTCCGAGATTTGTCCTTCTAAGCGAATTTGGAGGGCCTCTTTTTCCGAAGTCAGAGTCTCGACCATGGCTTTCCAACCGCTAGTTTCAGCCTTAGCCTCGTTCACTCAAACCGGAGTCGGTCTAACCGATTGGTCAGTTGCCCCAGCTGGTCAACCTCTTTGTTGTGCTCCCTCCGCATGAAATCTAGCTCGGCCCGAAGGTTCGACATCTCGCCTTCGAGCCGCTGACGTTGTGCCCGTTCCTGTGTCATTCCTTCCTTGATCCGAAGGAACGCCTCATGGTGAAGCACGGAAGACTGCAAGGTATACATATTAAGATAGTCAGTGCAGACTTAGGGGTAAGATATTGGGTATAAGATAAAACATATAAGGAAGCATACCCTGTTCGATGCCTGCTGAGCTTCGTTGAATAAGCATGACCAGTCCACTGCATTCATCGCGACCTGGTCCTCATCGGTCACCAAGCAATGCAGATAGCTGACCACGCCTACTGGTGCACCCAATACTCGAGCATCCTCGGGGACGGCAAACGTTATCACCCTCTTCCGATCGGGGTTGGAGCTCGGAGCTCGGAGCTCGGAGCTCGGAGCAGGAAATCTGTCGACCAATTTGGTACCAACAGACACCCCACTCGTCTAGGCTGGGGGACTCCTTCTTGGCACTTCAAGTCCGAAGGTATCAGCCGATGGCACCCCATCGAAGAATTCTTCAAAGGCTCCAGCTGCAACTGGACCTTTACTCGGTGTATGCATTCTTGCAGCTTGGGCATCGTTCAGAGTTGCCTCTGAAAAAGAAGGTGAATCCATCATCTCCAGGATATCCGAGACTCCTTGTGTTGCCCCTCCTGTGTCAGCCCGAATCCCGGTTCTCATTCTCTCCTCAAGATCCTCCTCTCGAGGAGTGCAAGCTTCACCGACGGTTGACTCGGGGACTGCCCGAGGTGGCTCATTGCTTAAAGTTTCGGGGCTCCTTTCCCCATCGGAGCCATCGCTCACTTAGATGGTAGGGTCGATGACTGTGACTTTGCGGGCCCTCATCTTTTTCCTGCCTTTCCTTTTCTCGGGATCTGCAGGACCGGGAGCTTCTTTCCTCTTCTTACCCCATTCTTTCTCCGAAACAGGGAGAGGGCGAGGAGCTTCCCCATCGATGGGTGTCGACCTCAATTCGGCATCTTTCGAGAGGCCTACAAAGCGAGATTTCAAGAGTTAGAGCTGACATCGATTACCCCAAATGAGAAAGACAAATATGACCGAGCTCACCATGAGTTTTGGCCTCACAAAGGCCTTTCGATATTTCTCGCCAGGCTCGCTCCGAATAGGTCCTTTGAGCCACTACTCTTCGGACCCAATCCTCCAAGTGTTGAATTGCGGCTAGCGTCTGGGAAGCGGCTGCACCTTACAGAGCATACCGATTAAACATTTTAAGGAAAGCAGTAAATGGCTTTAAATAAAATGACACTCACGACTTAAGTTCCATTTATCAGGGAACAGCATGTATTCTGCGGGGATCAAATCGGAGGTCCTTATTCAGACAAAGCGACTCATCCAGCCCCGGTCTTTGTCTTCATCAATGCTCGAGAACGAAGCCTTGCTGGCCCGGCGAGCGAGTTTTATTAGCCCCCCTCGGAACATCCGGGGACTGTATAATCGAAGAAGGTGGTCAGCGGTGAAGGGATGCCCCCCTTCGACCTTACTCACGAAGAAGCGGAAGAGATGGACTATACGCCAAACGGATGGGTGAACCTGACCCAAAGTAACGTTATATCTTTTACAATAATCGACAATTATGGGGTCCAGGGATCCAAACGTGAAAGGATAAGTGTAGACGCTTAGGTAACCTTCCATGTGAGTGGTAATCGACTCACTCGAAGAAGGGACTACCACATCTTTATCGGCCCAGTTGCACTCCGCCTTCACCCTGTCAAAGACTTTGTGGGTGATCGAGCTGATATACATTGAGACCAGTTCGCCTCGGCCGGGCACTGAAGAAGGCTTCTCGACTTTGAAGTCGGAGCCGATAAAACACCCAACTGGTATAAAGGCCTTCAAAGGAGGTTCCGCGGGGGTCTCCTCAATGCGAACGGGCTAGCCTCTTCAGCGGGCTGAGAAGGTGAAGATTGTTGCTTCTGAGGAACAGATTTAGAAGTTTTGGCCATGGTGATTGAAGCAATAGAGATGAAAAGCAAAGAAGTGTAAGGTGCAAGAGAGATTTTGTGATGCGAAGAGGCAGAAAACTAGAAGTAGCAGGTTGTTGAGCAGCGTAAAGGTTTGGAACTCAAAGAGTGAGGGAAGTATTTATACTTTCCCAAAAGCGGCGGTTCAAAGCACGAGGTAAGGGAGCATTAAATGGTACCTGCAGCAGTTGCAGGGTTTACAGTCAGATAAGACAAGCAATGATTTCCTTTGGCAACTGTCACGTGCGTCACGGCGCTGCCGTCACACACCAGCAAAAGGTTTTCTAAGGTTGAGTGATTTGATGCTTCGAACTTCGTGTCATGCTCAATGAGTATGCTGTTGTTTGACCTAATCTCGAAGTACGGCGATTCATATCATTTTTTGTCATTACTCTCCAATAAACGAGGGGACTATCTGTATTGGGTCGGATACAACCGAGCATATAAGGAAGGTCCGGCTCAAGTGTAGTTCAAGACCGGATTACTTTAAATCGGGATCAACATTTCGGGAAGGAAAGCCCGAGGTCGGGCGTCATTGGATTCGGAACTGGAGCGATCGAAATAAGGCAATCGACACCGATCGGGGAAGATGCATTTTATGGTAAAAGGATCAATTTCATATAACGGGAAGGCCGAAAATCTCGCGGAATACTGATATCTCGGCGGGAATCACGGTCTCAACCATCAGAGACGTTAGACTAGTGTTTCTAGGGATATTCCATCCTATAATTAAGTTGATTTATCTTGTAATTAAGTCTTTTACCATATGTAGAACTCTCCTCTTACCTATAAAAGGGGCATTCAACTTCATTGTAGGGACACAAAAAAATACACACTGGAACACTGATTATCATTTTCTATCTATCTCTTATCAAAGTTGTCTATTTTTCATTGCATATTGCTCCATTATAGAAAATTCATTCCACCTCAACGGTTTGATCATCCCTTTATTTACTTAAGTCAATTATTATTTTTACTGTTATATTTTTCGTTGTATCGAATTATTTTACGTATCCTTAACACCGCGAATAAATTCAATTGTTGCTCGAGTTTTAGAGTAAACAAAAATATTGGTATGGATATTGTTTGTATTCCTAATTATGAATATTCTTTTCACAATAATATTCACTCTTACTATTCTTCTCTATGATACACATAATCAGTAACTACACTTTTTTATAATTGTATTATTTCTAAGTGGTTACTCTATACATTCATGATTTCTCTAGCGTTCATAATACATAGCTATGGATATATTTTAAATTTCATATTGTACACATCGAAAAGGAAGAAAAATAGTTTCTCTTTCAATATTGCGTATTTGTAGTTTTGTTGCATATGATGCTAACTAACAATACACAATGTTTGATTTTATTCCACCATGATTTATTTTCTTTTTCATGTATGTATCATATTAATTTGTTTTATAGTACAACTTGAACTTTGAAATTAATAATAACTACAATTTTTTATTATCTCCCGTATAAATATATGTTATATAAGGTATTTGCACTTTACCAATGCTCTATGTCATATGGTCTAACATCATTTAACTTTTATGATTATTTGAAATTTGCTTTCACTAGCGCTTCTAATTATAGTATGTTCTACTACTAATATACAACCAAGTTTTGGTTGGGCAAAGAAACATTATCATATTAGATTTTAGAATACGTGGCTTTAAAATTTCAGTGCTCACTCAATAGTGGATTGAAAACTTCACAAAAAATAAATAAATGACGGGTTACTCTTAATTTAGTCTTTAACATTTTACTACTTCATACTTATAACACATAACTACAAATCTTGATACATTTAGAAAATTTATTTGAACTTTAACAGAGTTTATAAGAAAGATATAATTACCAGAGAAGGGTAGTACATAAAGCTGGTTATGATTAGATGAACGAGTACAAAATTTTAGAACTAAGGGAGAGCATAAGTTAGTCATGTTAAATTCAGTTTATAATTGAAATCACATACGGCAAATCAGGTTACAATAGAGAAAAAATTTTCTATTTCTACGTCACCAACTTGCTTTGAAGTAGCCATATTTTGGTAAAAAGTTTTAAGATTATTCTGAACTAATTTCATGTCTAATTTTGCATGACGAAATGACGAGCTATTATTAAAAGATCATGAAGTAAGTCCAAATGATTTTGCTCAATTACCTTAAGGCTAAAGTGAATGCGATAATAACTTTAATAAATGTCATGGATTCTGACCATTCCCTAATGTGAATGCGGGTGAAAATTAAGAAGGTGCCTTGAAACACACGTTTGCAGATAGAAGTAGATGAATGAAGAATATATCTAAAAAATTACATATACTAATCTAAGCAGACATGAAAGAAAGGGTAAATTACAATTCAACGACGACTTTGAAACAATTTGATGAAGATTAGAGAATAACAAGAGGATAAATTACAACTGATAATAACGGTATACAACAGCTGGACTAAGCAATCACCGGGCAACAACATAATGTAAATTCGTATGAATGCTTATCTACATAGTGGCAACGTAACCAAATTTAAATCAAGCTATAACATACTATCAGAAAGGTTACAACAAATTTACCGAAACCACTACATCTGTTTGGATGAGTAAATAGTCATATTCACAACACAATGAAGTGCTACCTACAGACGAGTGAAAGCTGTGTCATGTTGTTTTCTCTCTTCTTGTATAGACTGAAATATCCGAGCGGCAGATTCTGTGGCAGACCTTGGATTGTGAGGTATAACTTTGATAACTCTTGCTGAATGATCAGGGTTGTCCGTAGCTGGAGATGTGGGGAAAAGAGAAAGCATGTTTCTTCCTTGCGTGGCGTTACTCACGGCCGCTCTCTCGCTTGGACTGCTTGCAGTGCTGGCTTGTAGCTCATTATCTCTGGTGGCCTGAAACCTTAAAACATCTGGAACATTTCCATTCTTCTCACTGGGAACATTACTTGAGTCCTGATGTTGAATGTTAAAGTTATCAACACCTCCAGATAACTGACGTTGAAAACCTGGCGAAGTAAACTGGTTTGATTCAACAGTAGATGATGAGATTGGTGGATTCATAACTGGCATGCTATAATGAGGAAAATAGCCGTGACCAGTTGGAAGCGCGAAAGGAACTCCCGTTCCTTGATAGTGAGGATGAGGACCAGGAATTCCAATAGCTGGAGGAAAAAAGTTACCCATCGATCCTGGAGGTCCACAACCTCCATTAATAGGACTCGTAAATCCAGGTCCAGGAAATGGCTTGTATACAAGTCCTTCAGAAGGAGACATCACTGGGATCAACCATTGGTGCCCAGGAGGTTGTTGAAAGCACCAGGGACTCGTGTTAGCATCATTTGTCACAGGCGTTGGTGGCGGATTTCCTGAAAATGGTCTGTGGCTAGAGACCTGGCTACTGTTTTGCACAGAAGAAAGAGATGCCTTTCCCACAGTGTTTTCGGCAGAGCATTCCATCCTGAAGTTAGGCTTCTCAGAATCATTCTTGCGCTTTGGAACACTTTGAGATTCTCTAATAATACACTCCAACGGCAGTCTTTTACCAGACGAACTCTTTAATGGTTTGCCTGAATAACCATCTTCAAGCATATTGTTTGGTGACTCGGCAATGAGCTTCTGGACCTGTTAAAATAACAGGAAAAATGCATGAACAGCGTATTAATGAATCGAAAAAAAGTATATAGATCATATTTTCTATTTCACACCATCCCCCCAAATTGCTACAAGAGATTCAGCCTTTGGAGTTGCTTTACCTTTATTAGTCGATGCAACTCAAACACTTGAATGGCAAACACTCTTTGCTGGCTGTACCAGGACAATGGAGAGCGTCAGGAAAACATAAGAGAAAATCATTTTTGAGAGAGATTAGCTCTTCAGATGCATGCGGCCAAAGGTATCTAGAACATAAAATAAAACAAAGAGTGTACAGCGGAAACTCAATTTGAAGAGATAGAGCAAGACAATATATAGAGAGAGACAGTAGTGATAAAGCAGAATGACTGGTCGAATATCCTGAAACCACTTAACTACTCAGAACTCCACCAAAAAGCTTGAACAAAAGAGTCTCTGCACAGCCAATAGACAAAAAATGGTAAAATCTTTATCTACAAAGAGGCAATCTTTCAATCAATACGTATGCAAAAAAAGTTTTGAAAAGGTCCGGTATCGTAATTATTATCCAAAAGTGCAAACTCAAAATCCCACCAAACATGCCATATCGCGTGAACTGATGTCCACAATGCTTAAAACCCCATCCGGTGCAGCCTACACCGACTCAGATATGTGAGCGTCCCCTACTTCTATGTGGATGATTAAGGCTTTTACCAAAAAATAGAGCAGATAGTCTCCTTCAAAGCCATTACATGATTGATTCCCAATAACACGTGCTAGTTGCCAGAGCTATCATCTTCTCACACCAATGCCAACATCATAAACTGGTTATCTTCCCCAGCAAGATGGTTTACAACTCAAGAGCAACAACAAAGAGAAAAAAGAAGTCCCAGCAGAATATATCAAATCGACAATGAATAGAATGATCCAGTGCCAGCCAGCTCACCTTGAACAAAGTACACAGTCTAACATGGTCCCCACAGTGCCATATATCCACCGCTGAAGTCCCTCAAGGGTTGCTGTAAACGACAATGCCCACTTTGTGGGAACCATCAGACTCTGCACAAAGAGATCTACCCACACAACTCCTATGATCATGCCATATGTTTCCGTCAAGAATTAGTTCGGCCACAACACATGAAAAGCTTTATACCACAAACAACCTTAATTCGGCATTTATATACTCCACCAATCGGATACACTGTCATCTCTAAGAGAATATAAAGTTATCTAAAAATAGTGTTCTAATGCTTGTTACCTCATCCAAATGTGCCAAAAGATCCAATAGCAATACTCAGTTAAATCTAGATCGTAAAGACAAACTCCTTTCTTCCCTTTGTTGGATAATAGATTGTTAAAACTACCAAAAACAAACTCAGGCAAACAAAGAGAGGAACCACTAATGCTAATTCAACATTTTTGAAAGCCTCAGAACTCCACAGTAGCCTATTAGCATCATGAAACAAAAAGAGAAATTTTTTTAATCATTAAGTAATAAAGAAAAAACATATACAAAAACGAAGAAAAAAAAAACTTTTCTTTGGGGGAACTTCTAATAACATGGTACTTCTCATTAGTTGTTCTCACACCTTATTAATTAACATTTAAGTCACAAAGTTCAAAATTGTCATTCACGATCATCTATACCTAACATGTAACTCAAAATTCAACAAGTGGCAACATAAACCATCACACAAAAAGATCATCTGGACTCTTTGGAGATATTGATGACACGCCATGATACAAAAAAGATAGCAGCTGAGATATAACTATCAAGCAAAGAGTACCAAGGAAAAAGTGCCTGATATACACAGATCCTTTGTACTCAAAACATGCCTTAAACTGCAAGTGCACAACATTATCTAAAGAACAAGAAGATATATCAGAGAGCATACCTTATATTTACAAGAAAAGACCATGAGGATACATATTAGGGGGGTCATTTTGTCACTCTCTATATATCATGATCTGAGTGGCACTGGGTAGTACAACCATCAGGAAAATGAAAGTCAGGTCTAAAGAAAGCTAGTCAATAAAATTTCTCCGCCCAACTGATCAATGGAACAGTATATATTTCAAGTTTCGCATGATGTGACAAGGAATTTAAATGTCAACCTGAAAGCAACAAGAACTTACTTGACAATTGCTCTTCTGGCTTTCCAGAAACGCTTTAGGCCAATTATTCCCACTACATCATCAGGAGAGATGTCCGTTCCAGACATAGATTCCACTATGGAAGTCTCAGATAAGTCGTCACCTTGGTCCACAATTCCTGTTTGTAATGATTTACATGTCCTGTCTTCCTGGGATTCCATACCATTTATGAGATTATTAGTAATTATCTGCTCTTCTGATGCAAATTCTTTCATGGGATAAGAATCGCCATCATTTACACCAGTAACAGGTTCAGGTATGATGGTACAACCAACCTGACGATCAAATCTGCATTCTGGTCATTGAAAAAGATTGGTCTTAGGAATTATGCCAAAATCATAAGGAGGCTCACATCTTGGTGTGAAATGCCAAGTTACATCAATTAGTACGAGAAGACCTTCTCACAGCTTACCCTTGGATGGAGAGTTCGAGGTTGTTCTATGCTCTCTACTAGCTGGACTACATTTGGGATTCTCCTCATTCTGGCTATCGCGCTGTTGTCTCAGAATTAAATCCGTACGTTCTTCCAAGTCTTTATTAGGATTCCCAGGAAAGACTGGACCGGAGGGAGAGAGCTTTTCCATATCCAGATTATGACTCCCATTGGCATGACCTGGCTTGGAGTTAACAAAGACGGGGACTGTAAAGTCATCCTCTTCTGTTCTCTTATTTAACTCAAATTGTTCCAAGAGTGTATTGGGATCGGAACTGTGGCCAGGTGGTTTATCAGCTAGATGTCCAGATGGAGGGTGTTGAACAGGGAAATATACAACTCTTTCGTGCCCACTACCCTGCAAAATGTAGTTGATCCAACCAGTCAGCTAACAAATTCAACCAACCACTAAATTTACAGCTATCGATGAACTACACAGTCAATGAATGTTATCCCAAAAGAGATGGTTTCAAATCAAGAAACCTTTAAAAGCCCAACAGTAACATCACCACACAGTTTAAGAACATAATCAGATGTGACTGTATGTGAATATCTATATTTTCTTTGACCACAGGACAAAGCCGAGGAAAAATATAACATTGACACAGCTAACATTATATCTTCACAATGCATTAAGTTGAAGAATTTAGGGTTCTCTTGCACTTGGTAGTTGGTACATAAAAACATCCAAAAGGAAAGTGCTCTCCCAAATGAAAGTCCCGAAAAAGTACAAAAAAATAGGCAAATCCAGATATAATCAGCACAAGGTAATATATAAAGATAAGACACTTGATACTCATAAAGCGAAACAATTGATCCTTCATAATATGTCAAGTGATGCAATGAGGTTCAACCAATTGAAGCGAAAATTACTACTCAGCCCGTTCCAGTTTATGTGAAGCTTTTGGCTTTTCAAGATTCAAACTATGTAAATTTTGATCAACATTTCGAAACGCATTTTGTCATTAAGTTGACATGAGAAGAATTGCAACTTATAGTACTTTTTGTATAGTTTTTTAATATCCAAATTTTAACTTTAAAATATTGAGTTAATCTAAGCCAATTTAGCTTCCAAGATTAATCAAATAGTTTCTCAAAAAGTGAAAAGGTTAACATAAACAGGAACGGAGGGAGTACATTATCACCGAAGAAAATAGCTACAAGATTGTCTTTCCCAGTATTTTCTAATGCTTGAAACACAGGCCCAAATTCAAACAACAAAAAAAAAAAAAAAAAAAA
>MCJB01000647.1:0-10406 GCA_002018475.1 Nicotiana obtusifolia | reverse complement strand
AAAAAAAAAAAAAAAAAACAATGTAAGACTAAGTCAAGAAGCGCACTAAAAATAACTAACATCAAAAAACTGCTCAGAACAGTAAACCAAACTGCTCATAGACCAAAGTTAGGGCCTGACTCTATTCTGCAGTGTAAGCAACACATGTTCTGTTCAAAAAGCACAGAGAGTTTGTTGAAAACTAGTAGTACCTGGTTAGAGGAAGGAGGGGGCAACTTTGCAGTGTTATTGTTGGGATTAAGAGGCAAAACCCCTGAATTGAATCTCTGAGAAGGTATACTGAGCTGCTCATATAAAGCCATCTTGTTCCTTGGAGGTGCTCTTGGACCTCCTTTTTCTGTATCATTTACATGAAGCCTTGGGAACATTGGCCCCATCACTTTCTCTTCACCTTTCGCTCTCTTCATTTCCTTTTTTCCTCCTAATAATTACTCCTCTCCTAGTCTTCCTACAGGTTAATCCCAATCAATCACTCCTTCTAATTAAAAAAATCACAACCCCAAGAATTCAAAGATCAATTTTTTCCTAGCATAAACAGTAGAATCTCACAGATCAAACCCAAAAATCAGTTCTTTTACTCAAATTTCCTTGACTGCATAGCCAAATAAAACTGACCCACTTGGGAAAACACAGAAATCCACCAAAAATTTCAAGCAAACAGACAAAACCCACCAAAAAAATCACAAAATCCCAACAATACAGAAATCAAAACCGACTCTTGACCTCGAATCAAGCGATTACTCACCAAGGGAAAAAAGACATGTACTTTGAGCAGTACAAAAAATAGTTGGCCTATATTGGAAAATGATAAGAAGAGACATTAAAGTGACCAAAAAAAACAAGAACTGATTCGAGTAAAAGGGGGAAAAGGGGCAGGAAATTAGGGATTCCTAAAAGGCCAAAGAAAGATCAAAGGAAGGGACAATTGTGAAAGGGTACAAAAGTGCCACGAGGTGGACCCAGTAGTTATGGATAGACCATAGAGAGAACCTAGAAGCTCCTAAAGTGATTATTTATTTGAATTGTAAAAAAAGAAATTGTTTGGAACATAAGATAAGATTTTCTTTCACTTTTTATTGCAACTTTTGCCTCAAATCTAAATAACCAAGTCATTAGGTCTCTTTCAAGTTCAATTTTGCCACGTAAACAAAAAATTTGCTTTTGGTATAAAATTGGCTTAGTGTAGCTGAGTTGATGATCACAGCATTACGGTGGGTGAGATAGGGATTTTGGAGTTTAATATGAGCCTTGATCAACTTAAAAGAGAAAATCTCACTTTATAACTATCAAGGCCAAATTATTCACTCTTTAATACTCATATCCAAAATATTTATTTTTTCTATTTATACGGTCTAAATTATTTACATGTCTACCCAATCCTTTTTCCCTTTTCAATTTCCCTAAATAAGCAAAGTCCTACATCCCAAACGTTCTTTTTCCCTTTCAAAAAATACCCATAGCTTAGTCTTTTTAGTAGATGATGAAAATTCAATACAAACCCACATATTTACCTAATATTTTTTTTAGATTTTTCTATATAAATTTTAAAAGATAAATTTTCATATTATTTTACACGAGTTTCACTCCAAAATCTTTTTCTATATTAGTATATTCTTTTTTGTGTTTCTTTTTTTGTATTTCTGAGCCCATGTTGGTGTGGTTATATATTAAGCTTCCCAAATCAAAAAATTTGTGTGTCATTTAAGACCCACCATTGTTGAGCTTGAAGCTCCTAATTTTGAAATTTTATTTTTAAGATTTGATGTTTAATTCAAGTGGGTGCTGTAAAATATTATTACAGTACTTTCAGGAAATTTATAGTAAAATTTGTTTGTATTTTGGAGCTGATTTGAGGTGATTGAGATTGAATTTTGAAGCTGAAAATCGAAGAACATAGTTACCCAACAGTATACCACTACGGTATACAGTATGCCGTAGGAGTATATAGCTCTATTATAACAGTATACTATTATAGTATACAATATACTATAATGGTATACTGTAATAATGGAAGAAGAACACGGTTACTTAACAGTATACCGCTACGGTATGTAACATACTGTAGGAGTATATAGCTATACTGCAACAATATACTGTTATAATGTATAATATACTTTAATGTCTACTATAATAATATGCAATATACTTCAACAGTATGCTGTAATAGTTTACAATATACCATAATAGGATACTTCGACTGCTATTTGTTGAATCATCTTGGTGTTATTGTCCAAAGCTAAAGTCATGATTATAGTAACATTATATTGCTATATTATACAATATAATTATTGTCACACCTCCTTTTTCCTGAGGGATATGGGAGTTTTTCCAATTAAAGTGACATTATTCGAAATGGGATTATTTATTTAATTTTTTAAAGTCGCCACTTGGAATAATTCATTATGGTGTCCCAAGTCACCGGTTTATTTTAAAATTCCAAATCGAGGAAAGTTGACTCTATTTATGGTCCGCGAAGACAGAAGACCGTGTAAGGAATTCTGTTAACCCGGGAGAAGGTGTTAGGATTTCCGGATTTCGTGGTTTTAACATAGTTGCTTAACAATTAATACTTGGCCTAATTATCTGACTTATTATATGTTTTAAACCTATTGTGCATTATAACTTTATAACCGCTTTTAAAAGAGTTTTAGTTGCTTTTAGGATTTATGGAGTTTGTTTGAATAAGTCGCGATGTCGTGCACTTACTATTTTTGTACATTTTGCAAATTACGTCACATGAGACGCACCCGTGATTGACAACATGTTTATTATTGTTAACATTCGAAGTTGTGATCAAGTCACATGAAATGCACACTTGAATTGGGATTTATGTATCATTGACTATGCCATGGGAACCGTACCCATAGTCATGATAATTTATTTAAACGCGCCTAAAGCAAACTACGATATTTGAGAACTATGTTTTCTAATTGCTTAGTAATTTGCTGTAAAGCCGTAACTTGCTAAAAAATTTTGTATGATCAATTTAGGATTCTTGGCAGATTTTTATTTGCTAATTAAACTAGAAAAATTATAACTTTAAAACTTAGATTACATTTAAGTTGTATTGGAGGAGATCGTGTATGAGCATGCTTAGGCTGATCGCGAAGCCCTTAATGCATTGGCCAGTCCAGTTCGCGAGGCAGACTGGGTATGAACTGGTATGGGCTAAACGTCAAGCCAACGTTTTTGCCAACCCATTTCGTGAAACAAACTGGTCATGGGAAGACCTGGGCTAAACATGAAGCCTTCAGTGTCTTTGCCAACCCATTTCGATCAATTGAAATCGACAACCCATATTCAATCTCTTTATGGGCCATCTGAAGTGTTAATGGGCTCTTGATTGAAGCTCAAATCGCCTACACTTCTGCATACCACATTTGTGGTAAACTAATTGGGCCAGCTTTGCTTTTAGGCCTAATTTAGCTCGAAATCAGGTAGATACCAGCAAATATTACAAGTTCAAGCAAGATCTATGACATTCATGATACTATATGCTTAAATACAATGATAGGCAGAGAATACAAGACTAATGGAATGTAAATTTTGTACATTATAGTGACTATCCCTATCAAATACATCTTCCAAAACATGTTGTTCATAATGTTGTATACTTAACTATAATAATGAACAAAGAATTCAAATCATACTGGAATTAGGCTTAGTACATTTCAATAGCTATTTCTATCAAATACAGCTTTAGGACTGAGACAACTATGTGAATACACCTACATTTACATTCCATATTTCTTTTCACTGTTTGTAGAAAAATGAAGTCATCAGCCAGATATTACAGCATTGCATGGAGTCTCCTAGTCTTCAAGTTTGATCAACCAGTGATCAAACCTGAATACTGACTGACTTTAGCTTAGACAAATTCCTCAAAACATGACAGCTTAACTGGACAACTACCAAGTTAATTTTCAGATTAAAGGATAAGCAACCTTCACTTAGTATAGCATTTAAAGATAGCCAAACAGGGACTGGACAAGCAGTAAATCAGCAGATAGCTCAATCTCAACATTTAACTTAGCTAAGCAAACAGAGAGATAGAAAAATGTACCAAGCAAAGTCACATTCGAATATGATGATGGAATTTAACATAATCATAGTACAAACGACACAAGTTTTTATTGATAAGTGCGATAGAGTGCTACAGGTAAGTTCATACATACCTAAAGGCAGAGAAACAGTAATCAGAAGACCAAATAAAGGTCGAAAAGCAGGAGACGAAGCTCAGCAGTGATGAAGTGACACAAACAGCCCAGAAATCAACAGCAACTCAGCACAACAGTAATGAGTAAAGGCAGAAATCAACCTCCAAGCTAAAGACCAGATGAAAACCAAGCAACGAGAAAACCTTTTGATATATTTTAAAGCTCTGAATTCAATCTTTCTAAAGTATTATTTACTGAGAAAAGATGAATGCGAATATTTTGAATTTCAGTGAATCTCTCTTCTTTTTATGCCTATGTCTATCAATTTTCTAGATAATTTCTTTTGGGGGTCAGTGTGTGTCTCTCTCTATATATCTGCATACCTATATAATGAGGGCTGGACTCGAGAGAGTCCAATGGGGAAAAGGGGAATATTTTTAGCACAAAATCCGGGTCTGATATAAGAGAATATTTTCAAAACCAACACTGCCAGCTGCCCTGTTGGCAGTAACACCTTTTCTTTTCGAACCCTCTTCTTTTATTTTTACTCCTAAGGCCCCCCTAAAGTTTAATTATCTTTCGAATACACCCACCTAAGTGTGCACTTATGGCCTCGAAACTAAGGGGCCTGCCTATCAACCAAGATAGATCTCCATTTGACCCCGAAAATATAAAGTGCAGAGCAATTTCGAACATGAAAAAAAAAATTTAACACTAAAAATGCAAATACCTAAGTAATCCTAACATGCAAACAAAAAACTGGTTATTTGTTAAAACCTATTATTTTAAAAAAAACAGAAAAAAAAAGAAGAGAAGAAGGAGAAGAAGGTAGGAAGAAAAGAAAAATGAATGAATATTACCTAATCGAAAATGAAATGAGCTTTTTGGTAATGTTCGTCGACCGACAGGTCCGAGTACTCTCTTGCAACGAACCGAAAATAACATCAATCGATTGTTCTCGCGATTATGTGAGTTCCGAGTCGAATCGCGTTCTGAAAACTCGAGCATCAATAATGGCGGATTTTAGGGTTTTCAACTTCTTAGATTTGAAATCCGCGAAGTTGTAGGGATTTTTGGAGAAAATAGTTTAGGGATTAGGGATAAAGAGACGAAGGAGGCTATGGGAGAGTGATTTGGGGTGGATTGGAGGTGGGCCGCCGCCATGAGGCGATTCTCGGCGGCAGCTTGCGAGATCGAGGGTGAGAGAGAGACGAAGGGCATCTCTAGGGTTTGACTGAGGGGGGCGAGACCAGGTTCGGACATATATATAGGATAGTGAGTGATGAGTTACGCTTTGTTGGATCGAGGGGGGATCGACGGTCGCGATTGAGCGTGACCAAAACGGTGTCGTTTTGGTCACTAATAGGGCGGACCGAGTATAGGGAATGGGCTAGACGGGTCGCGAAAAGTTTCTGGGCTTAAGCCGTTTCAGCGGTTTGGGCCTCTCTAGACAAAAATGCTCTTAGCCCAGTTTAACAAAACCAACCTCTTTATTCAAAATCAGCAATTTCAATAAAACCCTAACAGAGTATGATTGGGCTTGTTTGCAAATATCACTTATTGCAGAAGCCGTGAAGGAGAAATTGCGGATCAGAACCCACAATAGCAAATGGATAAGAGTATATAATCGTATTTGATATAAGTAGCCAGATCCACTTTTTTTTTTCTTAATGAATCTCGAAAAATAATTTCTTAAATCTGATGTTTTTGTCTTTGGGAAACGTTATAATTCACATAAAATAAGCATTGTTTGATTGGCGAGATTAGAAAAAATTAACTCCCGCATAAGCATTATTTTAATTGGTTGTGCAAGAAAAATAATCACCGCATACACTAACGCAATATTTAATATGCGAATCTATATGTTATTTCGGTAGAAGAGCAAGGATTTTATTAAAGAAATTCAAAACATAAATAAGTAAATGCATGAAAAAGCTTCAATATTCTTTTCACTTAGAAAATAACTTCTTGGTTTTATCAACTGCTTTTGTGTGATCACTTCCCAAACAAATATAGATTTTTTCAAAACAGAAAACTCAAATTTACAACTAAAATTATTAACAATTTATATAATTACATTGGAGATTCCCAATAAATAAAATGTATAAAAAAATTAGAAAAAAAAAAACTAAATGCAAGGAAGAGAAGATTTTAGACTTCAAAGAGATTAATGCAAATGAAAATTTTGAAAAAAGAAATAAAGTTAGACAAAAAGTGCAACTCGAGTTCATTACAAGAAGGGGGCTCATTGGGCGATGAAAAGGGCTAATTCCATCAAATATAAAATTCACCTTTTACAAGATTTACTGAGTAGATAAGGGAAATAAAAGAATTTTGAATACTGAAATAAATAAAAAAGAAAAATCTTCTTCAATTTTAGACCATAACTTAAAAATATTAAGATGAAGACAAAGAGTAAGAGACTCAATTTAAATTATATAAAGAAGAACTGTATATACTAGCAACTTTCTGAACGTTAATTTATTTTTCAGGTCAATGACTCTTGTGTACATCTCATAGAAAACTTACATTGCTGATCGAATTATAACTGAAGCTTAAGCATTCTATTTAACAGTTACAACATCTTACACATTCTTCATGAATTTGTTCAAGGCTTCAACACTTAATTGAGATTCTTGGTTATAGACTACTCCAATATTACCTTGAAAACTTATAGTTGAAACGTATTGTGTTTTTGAAAGTTCAAGAGGAATAAATGCGTGAGGATTGCAAACAAGCTACTTAATAATATTTTTGGAAGTTCAAAATAAATTTTTAGTTATACTTTTATGACAATAAAAATAACGTCGTAAAATTTTACCGTCTTAACTATACAATTGGGCCCGGGCGTAGCTCGGGCTAATCGTACTAGTACTATCTTACAAATGGGAATAAAGCACACACCATGTCATTTTGTTATTCTGGTCAATTAGTCTTACTATTATGCATTCTTCGTACACTACGGGTTATGCATGCTAGTGATACGGAGGCAGTAGAGTTGGCTTCTTATCGGTTACGGGATTTAGAAGTTTTCTGGTATGATAGTTGGGAGAGATCCAGGGGTCCGAATGCTCCCCCACCTGTGTGGAAGGAATTTTCTAAGGCGTTTCTTCGTCACTACCTGCCAATCGAGATACAACGAGCTAGAGCTGATAAGTTCTTGAACCTTCGATAGGGTAATATGAGTGTGCGAGAGTATAGTATGCAGTTTGATTCTTTAGCAAGGTATGCTCCCCATATAGTGGTCGAGATGAGCGATAGGGTGCACCTGTTCGTGAACGGATTGGGACCACATCTGATAAATGAGTGCATGAAAGCCTCCTTGATAGAGGGCATGGATATTTTCCGTATTCAGGCTTATGCCCAGATACCAGAGGATCGTAAGCGCCAGCAAAGAGCAGACAGGGAGCAGGATAGGGGCCAGCATAAGAGGGCGAGATTTGCGGGGTATTCTGGTGACTTCTGAGGTAATGTCAGACCCCAGTCTTCGAGGAGTTTGGCGCCATATATAACTAGTGCTCCTCCACACCTTCAGAGGCCTCAGTATGATCAATTTACCTATTCTGGTTCAGGCCAGGGTTCACGGGCATCAGGCTTACAATATCATCGGGATACTAGTCAGACGAGGCCTCTAACACCTCGTTGTGATCAGTGTGGCAAGGCCCACGTTGGACTGTGTCGTCGAGGTTCTGATGTATGCTATTCTTGCGGACAGCCTGGCCATATGAGGTGGGATTTTCCTAACAGAGGAGGTGGTAGTATGGCTCAGCCGACTGGATATGTGGCTGGTTCTTCCTCATCAGTTCGACCTCCAGCACCGGGTTTTCAGCAGCCGACAGGTCGTGGTAGAGGTAGTGGTGCAGTGCCGAGTTCGAGTGGTACTCAAAATCGAACCTTTGCTCTAGTAGGTCGGCAGGATCTCGAGTCATCTCCGGATGTTGTTACAGGTATATTGTCTGTGTTTTCTTATGATGTATATGCGTTGATTGATCCGGGATCTATATTATCATATGTTACACCCTTTGTTGCTAAAAAGTTTGGCGTCGAACTTGAATTAATAAGTAACCCACTTGCGGTATCTACTCCGATAGGAGAATTAGTGATTGCTAGAAAGGTATATAGAGGTTGTACAGTGATGATTTGTAGTCGTCAAACCTCGGCGAATTTATTTGAGTTAGAAATGGTTGATTTCGATGTGATAATGGGAATGGACTGGTTGGCCTCATGCTATGCAAATGTTGATTGTCGTACGAAGATGGTTAGGTTTCAGTTTCCTGGTGAATCCATCATCGAATGGAAGGGGAACATTGCTACGCTGAAAGGTATGTTTATTTCCTATCTTAAGGCAAGGAAGATGATCTCAAGGGGTTACATTTATCATCTCGTTCGCGTTAGGGATGCGGAGGCGAAGCCGCCTACCCTACAATCAATCCCTGTGGTCAATGAATTTCCGGATGTTTTCCCAGATGAACTCCCAGGTCTTCCTCCTAAAAGGGAGATTGAGTTAAGCATTGATGTGTTGCCTGACACTCAACCGATCTCTATCCCTCCATACAGGATGGCCCCGGCAGAGTTGCGAGAGTTGAAGGTGCAGTTGAAGGACTTGCTGGATAAGGGCTTCATTGGGCCTAGCACTTGGGGTGCGCCAGTCTTGTTTGTGCGGAAGAAAGACGGGTCATTAAGGATGTGTATCGATTATCGACAGTTGAATAAGTTACTATAAAGAACAAATATCCACTTCCAAGGATTGACGACCTGTTTGACCAACTCCAGGGTGCCAAGTATTTTTCCAAGATTGACTTATGGTCAGGGTATCATCAGGTGAGGGTCAAGGAGAAGGATATTCCAAAAACAGCCTTCCGGACAAGATATGTGCATTTTGAGTTCTTGGTAATGTCGTTTGGAATAACAAATGCCCCGGCATCTTTTATGGATCTCATGAATAGTGTATTCAGGCCCTATCTTGATGTGTTCGTGATTGTATTCATTGATGACATTCTGGTGTATTCTCGTTCATAGAAAGAACATACGGGCCACTTGCGGATAGTATTACAGACCCTTCGGGATCGTAAGTTGTATGCTAAGCTCTCCAAATGTGAATTCTGGCTAAACTCAGTAGTATTCCTTGGCCATGTGATATCTGACGAGGGTATTAGTGTTGACATTCAAAAGATCGATGCAGTGAAAAATATGCCAAGACCTACAACACCGTCAGAGGTCCGCAGTTTTATAGGGCTAGCAGGATATTATAAGAGGTTTGTAGAAGGGGTTTCCTCTATATCAGCCCTATTGACTAAGTTGACACGAAAAGCTACCAAGTTCCAATGGTCCGACGCTTGTGAACATAGTTTCCAAGAGCTAAAGGATCGGTTGACCTCCGCTCCAGTGCTTACCCTCCCAGAAGGAACAGAAGGGTATGCGGTATATTGTGATGCTTCAGGTGTAGGTTTGGGGTGCATATTGATGCAACGTGGGTAGGTAATTGCTTATGCATCAAGGCAATTAAAGAAGCATGAAAATAATTACCCGACTCATGATTTGGAATTGGCTGCAGTAATTTATGCTTTGAAGATTTGGCGACACTATTTATACGGTGTCCATGTTGACATCTACACAGATCACAAAAGTTTATAATACATCTTCAAGAAGACGGAGTTGAAAATGAGACAGCGTAGGTGGCTTGAATTACTGAAGGATTACGATGTCGAGATATTGTACCATTCTGGTAAAGCCAATGTTGTGGCAGACGCTCTCAGTCGTAAGTCAATGGGAAGCCTAGTACACATTGAGTCAAGTAGACAAGGGTTGACTAAAGAGCTTCATCAACTAGCCAATATGAGAGTCTGATTGTTAGACTCGGATGACGGAGGTGTTACTATACTGAATACGTCAGAATCGTCTTTGGTAACCGAGGTAAAAGCATGGCAATATGCAGATCCTACCTTAGTACGATTGAGACAGAGCGTTCAGCAGTGTAAAATTACGGCTTTTGAGATTGGAGGAGATGGGACACTAAGATACCAGGGCCGATTATGTGTACCTAATGTAGCAGGGTTGCGAGAGAAAATTATGATTGAGATTCATCAGTCCCGATATTCCATCCATCCTGGTTCGACAAAGATGTATCATGACATTAAGGAGCAGTATTGGTGGATAACATGAAGAAGTCTATTGCAGAATTTGTAGCCCAGTGCCCTAATTGTCAACAAGTAAAGATTGAGCATCAGAAACCTGGTGGATTGATTCAAA
>MCJB01000646.1:4208-17143 GCA_002018475.1 Nicotiana obtusifolia | reverse complement strand
GAAAGTAAAGATATGAAGTTGAGATACTAAGGTTGTGTTCCCCCTAATGTAGTAGAATGTATTGATATTGATATTGACTTCCGTTCTTGATATGCAATCGGTTCTTATTAACGTGTTATCCATTGTTTCCCAACACTTAGACAACGTATCCTCTTATGATTCTCCCGAATACTAAAGAGTCAAAATTAAGAACACCCAATTATTCGCCAAATTGAAATCTACTTATTCCTAAGTAATTTCGTTAAACAAGGGTTAAAGCCTTGAATTATTGTTATTTATTTCTACAAAACTCTATCTCACTTTTCCAAGATATGATAGCATAAATTGGCACTCGTTAATGTTTGCAACCACTAACGATTAAATTAAGAATGAGAAATAAATAAATATCAAGCTTCTTTCGAAATTGGAATCAATATCAACCTTTCAATAACATTCCACCCATCTAGGGTTCACAACCTCAGTATTAGAGTTTAGCTACACATGTTAAAAACTGAAGAACAAATAAGGATAATTGAATTCATCTTACAACAATATCGAATTCTCTCTTTTGATCACCCAAAAATCTCTCTAAATTCAAAAATAACCAAAAGCAGTACTTTGCACTTTGAATTCTGACCAGTCTCCCTTCACACAACCTTAGAAAAGCTATTTATAGAGGCCCAAAATCCGAGGCGAGCAGCAGTTAGGTTTGACCTAGGTGCACGTCTGCGATCGCATTCCTGTCGCAGAGCAGGAATGCGGTTCGCAAAATCTTCACGATCCATCGCAGAGCATACCAGTCAGTTTCCCTCTCATCGCATCTGAAAATGCGGTTCGCATATTGACTCTGCGATTGCAGAGTGCGATCGCAATCTCCACTCTATTTTTCACCTCAGACTCTGCTCGTGTCTGCGACGATAATGCGGTTAGCATACTTGTTCTGCGGTCGCATTTGCGACTGCATTCTCAACTTGAAATTTGGCTTGAAGTTCTGTCTGCCTCTGCGATCCTCTTGCGAATTTTGCGACTCGCATAGCTGTTTTGCGATCGCAGAATTGAACCTGCTATATTCTTGAACTCTTTTCTTGCCTTTGAACAGCTTTTTGGACTTCTTTTCATGCTTCTAGGTCTCTTCCCTCAATATACTGAAATTACACTAAAACTAAGTAAATATTGTGATAATTAACAAGTAGAACAAGTAAAACTCTAAATATATAGTATCAAAATGTGCCGAAATTACCCGGCACATCAATGGCCCAAGACGAGGCGATACTTGAAAGGAAAGTCAAAATATGGACAAACTAATTTAAAACTTAAATCGAATTTTCTATTCTTACTAATTCTGAGTCTTTGCTAGGGGGTCTTCTTGCAAAGATCTTCGTTTCTTCAGGAATGGTGCCGGTCAATTGGTGTATAAGCCATCTCGGTCTAGTTTAGAATTTACCTCTGATCCAGTTATTAAGACAATAAAAAAGGTGTTTCCTTGTTCTGGGATCCTTTATCTTTGTTTTATTTTAAATCATTAGGTTTAGACATTACTTCAGTGCTTTTTAATCCTTTCAAAATAGCAAGCTAGACTTGAGGCAGAGTCGTTAGTTGCGGTCATCACAGGTATTATTCTAGTTTGCCATAGAGATGAATCCGTTCTATTTGATCCGGGTTCCACTTATTCATATATGTCATCCTCTTTTGCTTTATATTTGGATATATCTCGTGATTCTTTGAGTGCTCCTGTTTCTGTGTCTACGCCTGTTGGGGATTCAATTTTGGTAGAACGGGTATATCGTGCTTGTTTGGTCACTATTGGGAGCTATAAGACTAGGGTAGACCTTCTAGTACTTGATATGGTGGATTTTGACATGATATTGGGCATGGATTGGTTGTCACCTTATCATGCTAATTTGAATTGTCATGCCAAGACGGTGACATTATCCATACCGGGGTTACCTTGATTGGAGTTGAGCGGGACTCCTGGCCATTCCACTAGTAAGGTCATTTCATATGTGAAGGCTTGGTGTATGGTCGATAAAGAGTATCTAGCATATTTGGACTATATCCGTGATCCTAGTGTGGAGGTTCCTTTTATGGATTTGGTACTAGTTGTGTGCGCGTTTCTAGAGGTGTTTCCAACAGATTTGCCGGGTTGTCACCCGACAGAGATATAGACTTCTGCACTGACTTGGTTCCGGGCACTCAGCCCATTTCTACCCCGCTCTACCACATGGCCCCAATTGAATTGAAGGAATTAAAGGAGCAGTTGAAGGACTTGCTTGATAAGGGATTCATTAGACCTAGTGTTTCGCCTTGGGGTGCAACGGTGTTGTTTGTGAAGAATAAGGATGGAACGATGAGGATGTGTATAGATTATCAACAGTTGAAAAATTCACTATGAAGAACAAATATCCGTTGCCGAGGATTAATGACTTATTTGATCAACTTCAGGGTACCAAGGTGTTTTCTAGGATTGATTTGAGGTATGGCTACCATTAGTTGAAGATTAGGGTATCAGATGTCCCTATGACAACTTTTCAGACTCGGTATAATTACTTTGAGTTTTTGGTGATGTCGTTTGGCTTGATTATTGCCCTAGCAAACTTTATGGATTTGATGAACCGGGTGTACAAGCCCTATCTGGATTCCTTTGTGATCGTCTTCATTGATGATATTATAGTTTACTCCCGTAGTCGAGAGGAGCATGAGCAGCATCTTCGGATCGTACTTCAGACTTTGAGGGATCGTCAGTTATATGCTAAGTTTTCAAAGTGTGAGTTCTGGTTGGACTCGGTTGCCTTTTTGGGCCATGTTGTATCTTCCGAGGGCATTAAGATGGATCCTAAAAAGACAGAGGCAGTTCAAAACTGGCCTAGACCTACTTCAGCTATAGAGATTTGGATCTTCTTGGGTTTGGCGGGTTATTATCGCCGGTTCGTGGAGGGATTTTCATCTATCTCAGCCCCATTGGCCAAGTTGACCCAGAAGGGTGATCTTTTTAGATGGTCCTATGAGTGTGAGTTGAGCATTTAGAATCTCAAGATTGCATTGACTACAACCTAGTGTTGGGGATCTTACATCGTGTATTGTGATTTATCGCGTATTAGACTTGGTGCGGTGTGGATGCAAGATGGTAGGGTGATTGCCTCCGCATCTCGGTAATTGAAGGTTCATGAGAAGAATTACCCTGTGCATGACTTAGAGTTGGCAGGCATTGTTCTTGCGGTTAAGATTTGGAGGCACTATCTTTACGACGTTCCATGTGAGGTCTATACCAACCATCAGAGTCTCCAGCACCTGTTCAAGCAGAAAGATCTTAATTTTCGGCAGCGAAGATGGCTAGAGTTGTTGAAAAACTATGATATCACTATATTATATCATTTGGGGAAGGTCAATACAGTGGCTGATGCAGTGAGTAGAGAGCATGGGTAGTTTGGCATATTTACCGTACTGGAGAGGCCACTAGCTATAGATGTTTAGGCCTTGGCCAATCAATTTGTGAGATTGGTTGTTTTGGATCCTAGACGATTTCTTGCTTGTGTTTTGGCACACTCTTTGTTGTTGGAGCGTATTAAGGCTCGCCAGTTTGATGATCCTCACTTATTAGTGCTGAAAGACACAGTGCAATAGGGGTGGTGCTAAGGAGGTTGGGAATGGGGATGATGGTGTTATGCGACTTCAAGGCCAGATTTTTGTTCCAAATGTTGATGGGTTGAGAGATTTGATCTTTGAGGAGGCCCACAGTTTGCGCTATTCCATTCACCTAGGTGTCACAAAGATGTACCGTGACTTGAAGCAACACTATTGGTGGCGAAGAATGAAGAAAGACATCGTTGCTTATATCTATCAGTGTTTGAATTGCCAACAGGTGAAGTATGAGCATCAGAAACGGGGTGGATTGACATAGAGATTGGAGATACCGAAGTGGAAGTGGGAGCACATCATTATGAATTTTGTGGTAGGCTTACCATAGACCTTGAGGAAATATGATGCAGTCTGGATTATTGTGACCGGTTGACTAAGTCCGCACACTTTATTCCGGTGATGACTTCCTATTCTTCAGAGCGGTTGCTCAGTTTTACATCCGAGAGATTATCCGCCTGCACGGCGTGCCTATTTCTATCATTTCTGACCAAGGCAGCAGTTCATATCGCATTTTTGGAGAGCCGTGCAGTGTGAGTTGGAATGGAGTTCTAGCTGGGTACCGCATTTCATCTTCAGACGGACGGACAGTCCGAGCACACTATTCAGATCTTGGAGGACATGTTACGTGCCTGTGTTATTGAGTTCAGAAGTTCCTAGGATAAGTTCTTACCTCTAGCAGAGTTTGCCTACAACAACAACTATCAGTCAAGCATCCAGATGGCTTTGTACGGCCTTATATGGGAGGCTTTGCCGTTTGCGAACTGGTTGGTTTGAGCCCGGGGAGGCTAGATTGTTGGGCACTGATTTGGTCCGTGATGCTATGGAAAAGGTTAAAGTGATTCAGCAGTGATTTGGTTTGAGCCCAAGCAGAAGCGTTATGCGGATCAGAAGGTTCGAGATGTAGCTTACATGGTGGGTGAGAAGGTTCTTCTCCGAGTGTCGCCTATGAAGGGGGTGATGCAGTTGGGGAAGAAGGGCAAGCTGCGCCCAAGATTTATTGGCCCGTTTGAGATCTTGGAGAGAGTTGGCGAGGTTTCTTAAAGGCTTACATTATCTCCTAGCCTAGCTGGGGTACATTCGGTATATAACATTTCCATGCTTAGGAAGTACCATGAGGATAAATCACATGTTTTGGACTTCAACACAGTGCAGCTTGATGAAAATCTGACCTATGAGGAAGAGCTGGTAGCTATTCTAAACCGATAGGTTCGTAAGTTGAGATCTAAGAGTTTTCCTTTGTGAAAGTGTAATGAAGAGGTCAGCCGACTAAGGAGGCTACGTGGGAGTTTGAGTCTGATATGCGGAGTAGCTACCCCTACCTTTTTACCAATTCAGGTACTTTTCTATATCCATTCGAGGACGAACGTTTCTTTTAGAGGTGGAGAATGTGATAACCGGCTAGATCATTTTGAGTATTAGCCTTTAGTTTCATGTTTCGAGACCTCCATTAGGTTCATTTGATGTTTCTTGATTCGCGTGCATGGTCTGTGTCATTTTTTGAAAAGTTTTTACGTAACAATTTGAAGAAAAAGTGATTTTAGGGTTTCAACATTCTTGGTAAACAACCTCGGATTGGTATTTTGATGATTCCAGTAGGTTCGTATGATATTTTGGACTTGTACGCATATTTAATTTGGGTCTGGGGTGACTCGAGCGCATTTCGGCGCGTTATGTGAAAAATTGTGAAAATGAGTTTTAGAATGAAAATTCTTGAGTTTTGATGTTCGATTCATATTATTTGATGTTATTTTGACGATTTGAGGTAGCGAGCAAGTTTGTAGGATGTTATTACACTTGTGTGCATGTTTGGTTTGAAGACCGATGGGCTCGAGTGAGTTTCAGGTGTGTTGCGGATGAGTTTGGACAAATATGCAACTGCTGCTGCATTTCACTTGCTAGTGCTTGTTGCAGATCTTGCAATTGCGAGGTCATACTCGCATTTTCTAGCCTCACTTTTGTGGTCACACGATCGCTTATGCGAACTAGGAGCTGGGGGCCGTGATTCTGCATTTGCGAACAAATGTTCGCTTTTGCAATGAGGTTTGGGATCGCTTTTGCGATCCTGAGGTCGCATTTGCGATACCTTGCTGAGTGGAGCAGCTTCGCATTTGCGAAACTTGGCACGCATTTGCGAGGGAGGTGTCCTTCGCAAATGCGATGGTTTTGTCGCATTTGCGATGTTTACATGACTGTTGCACTATTCACTTTTGCAATCAGTGTTCTGTAAATGCGGGCTTCACAATTACAAACAAGAGTTCGCAATTGCAATACCTGCAGCGGGGTAAAAGAGGAGAAAGTTGAGATTTAGCTCATTTCACTCTATTTTTCAACCCTAAACACTCTAGAGGCCATTTTCTTGAGAGCTTTTCTTCCCAAAATCATTGGTAAGCAAGTAACTAGTTTTTAATCAATTTTTATTACTTTTCATGCATTTTAACATTAAATATAGGAATTTCATGGTAAAAATTAGGGGTTTTGGGTAGAACTTGGGGATTTTATTAGATTGAGATTTAGACCTCAAATTGAGATCGGATTCCGAAACAAATCACATAACCGGGCTCGAGGGTGAATGGATATTCGAATTTTGGTCCGAATCTCAGATTTTGACCAAGCGAGCCTGGGGTTGGCTTTTTCACTTTCATCAAAGATTGAGCCTTTTTCATTTGTAGGTAGTTTCTAAAGCTTATTCTGAATAGTTTGAATGATATTTGGATAGATTTGGTTGGTTTGGAGGCTTGTTCGAAAGGTAAAGTCGTGGTTGATTGTTGAGTTGGTTGCGCAAAGAGGTAAGTGTCGTGTCTAAATTTGACATGAGGGAATTAGGACTTGTTGGTTTATTTGTTATGTGAATTATGTGAGAAAACAACGTATATGCTAGGTGACGAGTGTATATACACAATCGCAGGTTAAAGCTGTAGCGACCCCGGCGGTCGTTTTGAGTGTATTAGCCCTAATCCCCTATTTATTGCCTCCTCTATGTTATATTGTAGTTACATGACTCACCGGGATGTTTAGTGTTTGTTTCGGAGTGATATGGGACACATATTCCCCAAAACTGGAAGTTTAAGTCGTAGGAGTTGACCATAGTCTAACTTGTGTGAAGACGACTCCGGAATGAAATTTTGATGGTTCCAATAGCTCCATATGGTGATTTGAGTCCTAGGAGCATGTTCGGATGTTGATTCGGAGGCCCGTACGTCGTTTTGGCGTTAATTGGCGAAAGTTAGAAATTTATAGAATTTTAGGAAGTTTGACCGGGAGTGGACTTTTTGATATTGGGTCGGATTCCGATTACGGGAGTTGGAATAGGTACGTAATATCAATTATGACTTATGTGCAAAATTTGATGTCAATCGGAGTTGTTTTGGTATGTACTGTGAGCACGTGATTTTTGCCATACCCGAAATAATTCTATAAAGAAATAAAATAGTTTATAATTAATTATTAGCCATTTTAGGAGTTTTATTAGAATTATAATTACTTATATTTTTCTTGTTTGGGTTAATTTTAAGTAATTAACTTATGAAAATACCCAAAAATATCATGCATTGCATTTAGTTTATTTTTACATTTTTTGGATTAAATTAGTAGTTGTTGGTTTTATAAAATTGAAAAATTATAAAAAATAATTCATTTTACACTTGTCTTAATTTTTAATCTTTAATTCCTAGAATCAAGCGTTATCATAATTTTTATAAATAGTTATTTAGTTTAATTTCACATTTAGGTAAATTAGGATTTTTAATTACTAAGTCTTCTAGTTATTAAAATTTAAAAAAAAAAGAAATTAAAAAAAAAAAGAAATTAAGAAAAGGAAATAAGGAGAAAGAAAATGGGATTGGGCCATTTTTTTTTAAAATTAAATCAGGCCCAATTGAAAGCTTCCGGACCAGCCCAAGCCATTCCCCCTTTCTTTAAACCAAAACGACCCCGTTTCATTTAAATGGCTCATCTGAGCCGTTGATCTTAATAGATCCAACGGCTCAGAACTCCCCCCTCACCCCCTATAAAACTGTTGGAATTAACCCTTACCCCCCATTTCCTTCGTCCCAAACAACCCCCCTGTAATACCCCAAACCCTAGCGGCCTAAGCATCCGCAGCCATGGCTGCCTTTCCCCCTCAAATCCACCCCAAAATCGTTTACAATCACACACAAACAACAATCGATCCCTTCTCACCCCGAAACTACACTCCACTTCAACCAAAATCCCTAAAAAGCATTCCGATTTTTAAGTCAAAAAGTCAGAAACCCTAAAATTCAAAATCGAAGCTTTGTGGAGCCGATTTTGAACCAAGATGAACTTTAACCGTGTGTTCTTAACGATCGAAGTCGATTTTGGTTTTAAAAATCAGAGTTTTAAGGAGATTTTAGTCCGAGGTAACTATTTTCCCTTGTTCTTTCCATTTTTTTTTTGTTTTCTGTTAATGATTAGTTAGGTATTCTCATCTCCTACTCCTTTCTTTACTTATTTAGTTTTTGATTTTTTTAGGGGTCATAAAAGCAGTCCGTTTCTTGTTCTGTGATAGTTCATAGATTAGTTTAGAATGGTCGAGTCGTCAGGACTCAATAATGGTTACAGTTTAAAGAGGTCACGGATGAAAATAGGTTTTTGAAACGGAAGCCCAAAAGATTGGGTTGAAATACTGTTTGGACCGGGTCATTTTGACCCATAAGATGATTAAAATCAGAAATAGGTTAATCTGAGTAGAAATCTATAGAAACTTCTAGCAAGCCCTTAGTGGAAATTAAATAAACCAAAAGGGAAACATTGGGGGCAAAAGATACTTTTAAAAAGTTAAAAACAGAAATCTGTTAAGGGGGATATCTGGTCACGCACATGCAAAATTTGTTGAGGGGGAAGGTGATATTGTGTGAGTGGAATTCCTGATAACAGAAAATCTAAAACAAAAATCTAAAATATTCTGACTTTTTGGCATATAAAAGGGGACTGGGATAGACGAAAGGAGAGATTTTTTTTTGGGAGCACTCATAGATATCATCATCATTCATAGAGTCATTCAACTACACGGATACAATTACTATTCCAAAAAGAAAATTAGAATCCTAAGAAAGCAGTAAACTTCTAAGTGTTCTGCTAAATCTCTGGCATTTTGATTTTTGAAGTGGATCGAGCTGTGGTTGCTGTTTGCTTGCCGCTTCCTTGTCAAAGTTGTTTAAGTGTTTGCTTTATATAGGTATGTTCGAATACATCCCTGTAATTTCAAATTAAAAGCATGAATGAAGTGAGTTATTTGTTGTTTAATACTGCACGATTGGCACATTTACTGGTGCAATCTCTCTTGTCCTTGAGGTTATGTTCGTTCTGCTTAGTTTTCTCACTTATGATTGATAATTATTTCTGTGTCACTGAATGACTATTGTTGTGCGTGTTCTCTCTTACTTGAGATTCTGTTTCTGTTTGTTCTGCTTAGTTTGCTCACTCATGACTGATAATTAGTTTTTGTGTCACCGAATAACTATTGTCGTACATGTTCTCTTTTCATTGAGGTTCTGTTTTGTTCTGCTTAGTTTGCTCACTCGTGACTGATAATTATCTATGCTCGTACTGAGTTTGATTGAAATTCTTGTTCAGAACTGCTCTTAAATTATCAGCGGTTATCAATAATTGTTGGTCTTCTGTTAGTAACTTTACTGCTATGATATAGAACACCTAATGTACTGTAAAACAGCATTTGCTCGACCAAAAACAGAACATTTAGTTGATATACTCGAAGTTAATTACAGTAAGAACCAATGTACATCCCATCTCTGTTGTTCTAATTAATCTTCCTTATAATTGTATAAGTAATATTGAATCTGATTGAGTTCATGCCAATGAATACACACTGAATTCTGTTTTCTGTTTGGAATTAGGCTGTTTTCTAAGATTTAAAACATGGCTGTTGCGAAGATTCAAAACATAAGTACTTCTAAAATCTGCACACTGTGCTTATAGATATAGAACTAAAATTCAAAGAATGACTGTGCCTGAAATCGATATAAAAACTCAAAAACCTGGAATTAATGACAAACTTTAAATCATGGCTGTTTCTGAAATTAGTGTAAAATTCTAATTTCCAGCTGTTTTTCGAGTACTGATGCTGTTTCTGGAAATAGTGCTATTAGTGTAAAATTCCGAATATAGTTGTTTTATGGAGTTAATGGCTAGGTTTATAATTGGGCTCATGTTGATTGGCCTGTTTTATGTTTGCTGTTCTGGAAATAGTGCGGTTAATATAACATTCGGAATGTAGTCGGTTTTTTTATGAAGTTGGTGGCTATGTCTGTAATTGGGCTCAAGTTGATTGGCCTGTTTTAAATTTGCTATTTTGGAAAAAGTGCTGTTAATGTAACATTCGGAATATAGTCGTTTTTTTATGAAGCTGATGGCTATGTTTGTAATTGAGTTCATGTTGATTAGCCTATTTTTAAATTTTCTGTTCTGGAAATACTGCTGTTAATGCAAAATTCGGAAGGTAATTATTTTTATGAAGTTAATGGCTATATTTGTAATTGGGCTTATGTTGATTAGCCTATTTTAAGACCCTAGAGCCCAAGTAGACCCTATGTTTAACTAGAAAATAATTAAGTTCCCTGCTATTGGTTTGACACTTTACACATAAAGATTTGCTTAATTAATAGAGGTGAGCCATCCAATTAACGACGATCACTTATGGCCCTCTTAATAATTAAATACAAGGTTTTAAACATTTAAGCCTTAACGCTTCAAACCTTCGTAGCTTGCTTTTAGGCACGATTAACAACATTGTGACTATGGGTACGGTTCCCGTGACATAGTAACAATGTCAATTTTGAGGGTGCCTTTAGGTGACTAGATTTCAATAAAACTCAAATAATAGAAGTGTTCAAATAATTTGAGGCGTGCCATGCCAAATGAAATCCCCAAATACATGGCCCTCATTAATCAAATACTTAGAGAAATCGAGGTGCGCTGTTTAGTGAATTTCATGGCCCTCGAAAAGCTAAAAACGTGTAGTTGGTTTAGGTGCATTAGTCTAATAACTTAATTCCCAAAACTCGGGTGCGCATTTATGTGACCAAAAATTCAAATCTCGATATTTAATGAAGATGTGTTACGGATCATGGGTTCATTTATGTGACATGGTTCATGACATATTTTAGATTAACATTGCAATTCTCCAATAATTCTGAAAGCGAAAAGCGGGATAAAGTAAAATACACTATAGGCTAGAAATATGTGTTAAAATCATATAATAAGCCGATTATAACAATTGAGCGACCGTGCTAGAACCACGGAATCCGAGGGTGCCTGACACCTTTCCTCGGGTTAACAGAATTCCTTACCTAGAATTTCTGGTTCGCAGACTTCGTTAAGAAAGTCGAAATTTTTCCTCGATTTGGGATAAAACCGATGACTTGGGACACCAATCTAAAATTCTAATTGGCGACTCTGAAAATAAATTAAATAATCCCATTTCGAATAATATCACTTTAATTGGAAAAACTCTTTTATATACTCCTCACGGGGTATACGAAAAAGAGGTTTGACAGCTCTAGCGACTCTGCTGGGGATCGAACCCAGAATCTCTGGTTCAGGGTTCAAGAATTCGAGCTTAAAACGATTGTCATGCTTGATTTTAGTATGTGATTTTTATTACATGTTGAGCCTAATGTGCTAAATGTCATTTTTACCGCTTTGATATTATTTGAACTGTATATAAAACTGTTCCGATACCTTCTCTTCTCATCTTCGGGGATGTGCACGCTGGCTGTGACTTCCTATTCTGTTAGTGTCATACCATGAATAAGAAAGAGGTCGGACAAGTTACAAAGCCGGGTGGCCTTTTGCTGCCCTGTACACAGCCCCCTCCTCGGCTCGAGTTGTCCGCTCGGGTACACACGTCTAGAACAAATACCCAAGTTTTCAGCTTAGAATAACATAACCTCATGCCGGATCCCTAGTAGGAACGCTTATTTGCATCATATGCATTTGACTTAGGGGACTCAACACAGGGGTTGGGTCCATCTAGGAAAGGTGACCCCGAAATTAAAGACCATCCTGATGCATAATTTACGTGCTACTTGCGCATTATTTTGCCTTGGTTTGCGTGTTGGCCGGCTATTAGAATAAAATTTAAAAAATTAAAAAATGAAATGATGAAAGGCGAAGTATGAGGAAATTGAGGGTCGCTTACACATTTTTCCAAAAAAAAATACCTAGTGTCCAAAATAAGTCGAAACTCTGCCGAATTTTCGAAAAAAAAATGAAAAAAAAATTTCTGAAAAAAAAAAACAAACAGAAATATGATTTTTCAAATCAAACAGAAAAACGAAAATGGAAAATTTGAAAAGAAAAATTAAAAAGAAATAAAATAAAAAATATATATATATAAATAATATTTTCTCGCTTACTATTGAAAGGTAAAAATATATAATATTCTATTTTTTTTAACGGAAAACTCAAAATATATTCTTTTATTTTGTATTTTTTTAAAAAAACTCAAAAATATTTTCTTGCTTTTCTAAGTCTTCTTTTCTTGCTTTTGTGAATAAATGGAAGTTCAAAACTATTTTGCTTCAAAAGACTCAAAAATACTTTCGTTCGTGCTTTTTGATAATAAATAGAATCTTAGGAATTCAAGGCAATTAAAATTTTCCTTTCTTCCTTGAAAAGATAAAATAAAATTCAAACAAAAACTATTTCCTTTAAAAATTCCCAAAGTAGTCTTTCTTGAAAAAAAAAAGGCAAGAATAGAATAGAAATAGAGAGTAAAAATTAGAAAGCAAAGAGAAAAGAAATAGGCAAAGCCAGAATAAAACACGCAACCGTCGTAAAACATATAGGAATACCTTTAACTGCTTAGGTGCATCACACCTCAATGCTACTTCGGTGATTGGTTTTGTGGAAATCTGGCATCACATCCATATTTCACAAGGTCGAAGGGAAGTGTTGAAATGGCGTCTGAGATAACGTTGCCAACCATTCCTATCACAGAGGAAAACCCAATTTCAGGCATATTGGTTCCAGAATCGGCAGCTGCAGAAGAAAACAGACTATTGTGTCTTCGCATGATGGAGATGTGGGATGCTTGGACGAATGGAAAGAAACCACCGAGCGCAATTCCAGGATTTCTTGAACTATTTCCCAGGGCTGGTGGGACTACCAACATCCCAATAAGTTACCCATTGGGATATCCCACCATCACTGCCAATTTTGTGGGAACGCCCTCTGAAGATCACCCCCAGGCATCAAATGCCGGTGCGACATCAAATATATTCACTGCACCACCTTGTGCAGCCACAATGCAACCTACTTTTCCCTGGCCAAGTTTCAAT
>MCJB01000645.1:24024-35545 GCA_002018475.1 Nicotiana obtusifolia | reverse complement strand
TTTTTGGGTAGCCCGGCCCGTCACGGGCCTAGGACCGCTAGAGGCCCAGGACCGCTAGGGCCCGGCCCGCTAGGCCCGCGGTCCCGGGGCGGTCCCGGGCCAGGCCCACCGTGGGCCACAGCCTTATAAGGACATGTGACTGGTGGATTTTACTAGAAACGTTTAGGGACCAGAACTACACTTTTCGGGACTTTTTTGTTCCGTCCTAGAAACTATTTTTCTTGGAGTGATATATACAATGGGCAAGATCCAACGTTTTGTTCTCAAACATCGGGTCACCGCGCTTCTCCGGCGTAGATTCCGGCGAAGAGCATGGCCGGACAAAGTACCAAAAAGATTACCCACTTCCAAGTCCTAGTGCAAAACCCCTTTCAAAATTCTTAAACTGGAAAAAACGTCTCAAGACCAAAGCCAGGCTATTTGCACAAAGAGTCAGTGATCCGGGTCGGGTTCGAGTCGAGGTTACATACAAATCGGGCAAGAACCAATTGAAGAAAAGTCTATGGCTGTGCCAAAAGGTCACATGGCAGTTTATGTGGGAAAAAAAGATGGAGATTTTAAAAGAGTTTTGGTTCCTGTAATATATTTTTATCATCCTTTGTTTAGTGGGCTGTTGAGGGAGGTTGAAGATGAGTATGGGTTTAATCACCCGAGTGGGACTACTATTCCTTGTCGGATCTCGGAGTTTGAGCGTGTCCAGACCCGGATCAAACAGAGTCGGGTTGCCCCCAAGTGTTGACATGAAATTAACTCACACTTGTTTTGTAAAAGATTATCGCCATTTGGTACAAGCTTTGGTAATGTAAAAGGGATCAGGTTATGAGTTATATACCAAATGCATTCGAAGCATGATTCAACGTTCATGATGATGATGTTGAATTTTCTCGGAGAATTACATTATGTATAAAAAAAATATTTTTTTTTATATATATTAAATGTTGAATGTCTTTGACTTATTTGCATATTAACTTTCTTATGTTTACTTATTAATTCCTTGATAGAAGTTCTACCTCCACCACAAAAGATGATTATTCATCAAGTTGTGAAGTTTTCTTGAGGATTCTTTTATAGTGCTCTTTGTTTTTTGTGCTTAATTTGTTTATAGTGCTCATTATTTTCTTTTTCTTTTTGGTTTCGTTTTCCTCTCTCAAGACGTCCTGTCCCTAGTTAATAAGTTTGTGAAGTAGTTTGTATAGGATATGTAGAGTAAACTTAAGATTTTATATCGGGTAAAATTTATAGATTACAGGTGTACGCTTCTCGAGTAGATAGGTGGCAGTAAAGGTGGGTAGAAAATGAGTCAACAGATGGTTGATATCGGATATAGGCATGTGATCGATATTAAGTAAGTTCCGAAGACATCTAGGTCGGGGAAGAAAATGTGAAAGTAAGGTGCCAGTTGGAGAGGGCAGCATTAAAAGAGCAGCCGTTACAAAAAATCATAACATTTATTCTCAAATGTTATGCAGTCATCAAGAGAGGTTTTTAGTTACCTTTAGGAGAAGCTGATTTGAGGATCTTATCTCCTCTAATCTAACTATAAATAACGATTAGTACTCATTAAGGACGCAAAATACTTGTATTAAAAAAGATTGATATTCTTCTCTCATTTTGGAAAAAGTTTTACATTTTGTTTTTAAAATTTGCCAATTGTCCTTAGTTCTGGTGGAGCAATCTGATGTCCAGGCTTGTTCTTTTTCGATTATCTTTATTTTTATCCTTTTCTACTGTGTTATTTAACTTTATCAGATTAATATAATCCACATGTCTATAAACCACATTACAAATTTAATTGCACCTATCTGCTGGTAAACAGTGTGGCGCCTATCGTGGGGCTTAAACAATTGTGGTATTATTTTGATCTGCTCATCTTTTATTAACATACTTTGAAGTTTTTCTGTTATAAGCATAAAACAGCTGTGGCACCCAATAATTTCTACAACTCGCTCAATATTGGAACAAATAACAACAACGAGCTTGTAGACAATTTCCATGTCGGAATCACCAGGACTATTCAACAGTGAAACCCATATCGATGGGAAGAGTCAACCTCGAACCGGGTAGAAAGAAATACTCGGCGTGCGAGGAGTCCTACCCCTAATGATATGGGTGATGAACCCGTTGATGATATTTTAAAGGCTTTGAGAATACATCAAAGGGAAATTGTGAATCGTTTCTCAAGACAGGACCGGATAATGACTAAACTTCAACAAGCATTATCGGTGGCTTCAAATAATTCCAATGATGGAGTTCGAGCCCTTCTTGGCGTGCCTATAAAACAGACAGCTCCAAGAACCAGTAATGTTGCTTCAAGGGAGGAATTAGATCGAATACCACCCAAGCAGGCAGTACAGGAAGCGGATCTGGAAATAAAAACAACGCAGATGATCCTTTCAGGACCGAGCTCATGAGGTTCATGAGGGAAATGAATGCTCTAATGGATCAAAATGATAAGAAATTCCATGCTCAGATGGATCAGATTCGGGGGCACCTCCGGTCCTGAAGGGCTCGAACTCAAAGAGGTATATTCAATTATCATTCAAGCTTAGTGCGGCTCTGGAGTTGATCCCAAAGAGATTCAAGATGCCGGATATTCCAAAATATGATGGAACACATCACAACCTACACCATAGATGTGAAGGGAAACGATTTGGCTCCGCATGAGATCAAATCAATTTTGCTAAATAAAATTGGCAAAAGCCTAACAAAAAGGGCGTTAACATGGTATTCACTTTTACATGAACACTCAATTGATTTTGAAATGCTTGCATATTTTTTCATTAAAGCTCACGCTAGGGCAAGGAAAGTTCAAGTTAGGAAAGCGGATATATTTTGAGTCGCTCAAGGAGACTCAAAGTTGTTGCAAGAGTTCGTGATCCGGTTTCAAAAGGAGATAATATTGTTAACAGTAGTACCAGATTAATGGGCAATGAAAGTATTTTCCAAGGATCTCAATTCCTTAACCTCTAATGCCTCAAGGAAGTTGAAGAAGAGTTTAGGAATTTCAAGCAACTACATGGGCTGATGCCCATAATAGCTTTGAATCCAAAATTAGGATTGAAGTAATTAGTTGGGTTCTTCAGTGTCTTTCAAGGGTCGAAATTGTGATTGGAATCTAGAAAGATTTGAGAATGATCTCAATGCGGACCAAAGACCATCCATGAGTCATTTTCAACTGTATGTGTCAAAGAAAAGGTATGATACTCGGTCAGGTCAAGGGCGTAGAGTTAGAGGTTTTCAGTTCTTAGAAGGGACCGGGTAGGAGGACTGATCATGGGCGACGCAACAGAGCTTTGCAAGATAAAGAGCCATCGGGTTCCCAGGATTCAGGATATCCCCGGTTATCAGATTACAATTTCAATAATAGCTTAGTGGAGTTGGTTTCTGTGATGAGGAACATAAAGGAAGCAAGGTTCCCAAAATCAATTTGATCGGAACCAGTCAGAGGGATCCTAATTTGTGGTGTGAATTTCATGGTACAGATGGACATAGGACTGGGGATAGCCGACGTCTTCCCGAAGAGGTTGCGATGTTGTTGAAAAATGGCCATCTTAGAGAGTTCTTGAATGACCGAGCTAACAGTAATTACGGTAGGGTTTATGACACAACGGAACCGGTGAAGCTAACAGGATCTCCTCATCTCACAATAAACATGATTTTTGGAGAGATTAAAGTGAATGTGGTGACGTTTTTGGCTGCAAAGAAGACGAAGATATCAGTCACTCATGGCAAGAGAATCCGAGAAGCACCAAAAGATGATGAAATCACCTTTATTGAGGAAGATGCTGATGTCCTTATTTTACCATACAATGATGCTCTGCTAATATCTTTAAAATGTTTTAGATCTTAAAACTAAGTGTGTGCTGGTTGATCCAGGTAGTTCAACCAGTATTATTCAATTAAGAGTCCTAGAACAAGCAAAGCTGACCGAAAAGATAGTTCCGACGACAAAGCTTTTGGCTGGGTTCAACTTAACAAGTGTGACTACCCGAGGAGAGGTCGTACTACCTATGTATGCCGAAGGGGTGATGAAATCTACATTATTTGAAGTTGTGGAAAGTGATATGAGATATAACGTGATTCTCCGTAGGCCATGGATCCACGAAATAAAGGCTATTCCGTCAACGTTCCATCAATTGCTAAAGTTCCCAACACCGGATGGGATTAAGCATATTAGAGGTGATCAAGCAGTTGCAACAGAAATGAATGTCATTATTTTGTCTAGCAATAAGGCGGAAGGAATCAATAAATAGCAATTACAGGAATTAGTGTCAACTTCCACTTCAGTCTCGGTGGAAGTAACAAAATAAGACGATAGTAAGGAGGAGAAGAAACGGATGCAACAAAATCAACCGCAGAAGAACTAGAACAAGTCACTTTGTTCACAGAGTTCCCGGAAAGAAAGGTTTATTTAGGAACGGGGTTGAGCACCGAACTCAGGCTTGAGGTTATTAAATTTCTTAAGGCTAACATTGACTGTTTTGCATGGTCTCACTTAGATATGATAGGTATTCCACTTGAAGTGGCTGTTCACAAGCTAAGCTTGGACCCCAATTTCCCTCCGGTAAAGCAAAAAAAACAGCCGATAGCCGAGTCAGAAACATGTTTGTGAAAGAGGAGGTAACCGGGTTTCTTAATATAGGTCCAATACATGAAGTTGAGTATCTTGATTGGTTAGCTAACGTAGTAGTGGTACCAAAAAAGAATATTAAGTTCAAAATGTGTATTGACTTTAAGGATTTGAATAAGACTTTCCCTAAAGACTCTTTTTCATTGCCGAACAACGATCAAAATAATCAATGCCACAGTTGTGCATGAGTTGATGAGTTTTCTTGCATATCCGGGGTATAATCAAATTAGGATGCACCCAGAGGATCACAAGAAAACATCATTTATTACAAATTTTGTTACGTACTATTACAATGTAATGTATTTTGTGTTCAAAATGCCGGAGCCACCTAACAGAGGCTCGTTAATAAGATGTTTGAAAGTCAAATTGGTAAAACAATGGATGTTTATATTGATGACAAGTTGGTTAAGCCTTTTAATACAGGGGACCATTTGACTTATCTTCAAGAAATGTTTGACAACTTATGGAAGTTCAACATGAAGATTAACCTGGAGAAATGTGCTTTTAGAGTTAGATCCAAGAAAATTCTTGGCTTCTTAATTTTGCAAAGAGGAACTGAAGTAATTACCAAAAATATCAAAGCCATAGAAGACATTTTTGATCAACTGAAAAGTGTAAAGAAGGTGTAAAGGTTGACCGGCAGGTTGGCGGCCCTTAGTAGATTTATATCAAGATCTTTGAAGAAGTGTCATCGTTTCTTTTCTCTATTAAAAAAAATGAATTCTCATGGACACCGGAACTCCTCCTTTAATGTCTAAACCAAAGGATGGGAGCAGTTGTTAGTGTATTTGGCAGTGTCAGAAGTTACGGTAAGTGCAGTTCTAGTCTAGGAAGAGGAAGGTACACAATTCCCTATTTATTATGTTAGTAAAATATTGTCAGGTGTGGAACTCGATATCTGCACCTAGAAAAGTTGGCTTTAGCTCTCTTAGTCGCCTTTCAAAAGCTTAGACCCTACTTTCAATGTCACCCTATAGTCATTATGACGACTTTTCCCTTGAGAAACGTCCTTCATAAACCTAAGTTATTGGGTCGATTGACTAAATGGACAGTTGAAATTAGTGAAGTTGATATTGAATATAAATCGCAAACTGCAATCAAGTCACAAATTTTGGACGATTTTGTGGCTGATTTTAGTCTTGGGATGATGCCTTTAGTTGCAAAAGAAGCAATTCTAGTTTCAAGGACTGTTTTCGGTGTTTGGACCTTATTTACGGATGGCACATCCAACGTGTAGGATAGTATTAATTACTCCTTCAGGAGAAATCCTAAGGCAGGTCATTCAAACTGTTCTGTTACCTAACAGTGAAGCCGGCTATGATTGCAGGACTCGAATTATCCCGGGGACTAGGCTCCAAGGTGATTGAAGTAAAGTACGATTCCCAGCTGATGGTTAATCATATATATAGTATTGTTGATGCTAAAGAAGAGCGTATGTATTAGTGTTTGAGTAAAGTCTAAGTTTTGCTTTCCTGTTTCAAGTAGTGGTTAGTGATCCATATTCCTGGAGAGGAGAACATGGAGGCTGATGCATTGGCTAACTTGGGTTCTTCAATAGAGATGAAAGGCGCTGATTCTGGTGCAATTGTTGCATTCAGTCCTAGGTGTAGATTGTTATTGTGAAATTAATTCAACAAATTTAATTTGAGATTGGAGAAATGAATTTATAGAATATCAAAGGCATGGTAAACTGCCTGATGATTCTAAAGCCTCCCGAGCATTATGAATAAAATCTACCCGGTATTGTCTTGTTGATGGACAAATATATTAGAGGTCATTTCAGGGTCCGTTAGCTTGGTGCTTACGACCAGTGGAAGCTGATTATGTGATGAGAGAAGTTCATGAAGGAGTTTGTGGCAATCACTCCGAAGTAGATTCATTGGTGCTCAAATTAATGAGAGCCGGTTACTATTGGCCCCGAATGGAGCAAGATGTAAAGGCATTTGTGAATAAATATGATAAATTCCAACGTTATGCTCATCTGGTACACTAGTCAATAGAGCTTTTACATTCAGTGGTGTGGCCGTGGCCGTTTATGAGGAATGGATATAGTTGGTCCTTTGCTTCTGCGATCTGGACAAGTAAATTTTTTTTGGTTTTGACTGATTATTCTACTAAATGGGTTGAAGCAGATGCTTTCAAGAAGGTTGGAGGATAGATTTAACTTGGGATCATATTATTTGTCGATGAAAAAAATCATATTATTTCTCGATTTGAAGTACCAAAAGAAATTGCTTATGACAATGGGCCATAATTCATAGGCTCAAAAGTTACAAAATTCTTAGAGGGTTTGAAGATTAAAAGGATCACGTCGTCTTCGTATCATCCAAGTGATAACGGTCAATTCGAGTCAACGAACAAGGTGGTAATTCAAAACCTCAAAAAGAAGTTAGAGGATGTAAAAAGCAGGTGGCCTGAGGAGTTATCGGGAGTATTATGGGCGTATCGAACCACGGAATAGTCGAGCTCCAGAGAAATACCTTTTCCCCTTGTAAATGGTACATAAGCTATGGTTCCAGTGGACATAGGTGAACCAATCATATGGTTTTCCCGAGCAAATGAGCATGAAAATGATGAAGCAATATTAATTAAGCTGGATTTGCTTGAAGAGCATCGAAATTTGGCTTATGTGAGAATGATGGAACAAAGCAAAGGATGAAAATGTATTACAATCATAGAACAAATCTTTATTATTTTAAAATGGGAGATTTGGTCATACGAAAAGTAACTTATAATACCCATAAAGTTAACACCAGAAAGTTGGGACCGAATTGGGAAGGCCCATACCACATTTCTGCTATAACCATAAAGGCTCATATAAACTGGAAAATCAATATAGAGTTAAATTACCAGGCAACTAAACGTGGCTCATCTTAAAAGGTACTACTGTTGAAGATCGTTGATTATAATGGAAGTACGCACCGCACTCTTTTTTCCTTCGTGTAGTTTTTGTCCCAAATGTATTTTTCTAGCAAGGTTTTTCATGAGGCAGCAACGTAAAGCATACTTCGAATGAGAATTGCTAATGGCAATAAAAAATTCAGTATTCGAATTTTCGTACTTTGCATTCAAACACTGGGGAGGGAGGAGGAGGAGGGGGGAAGCTACTCCTATCAAAGAACTAAAAGTATCAATGCTAGTCTCAAAAAACAAATGAAGAATCTGAAAATAGAGTGATATCGGGGACTGCTGAAATCGAAAAACATATCTTGAACATAAAAGCTCTATTGATACGAAAGACCACGAGTCAGGACCGGGGACTTTATATCCAGCACCATAGAAATAAGAAGTACAAGTTAGCCACATGTATTGTTTCACGACCCGAAATCCCAACCCGATCATGATGGCGCCTCTCATGAAGACAAGGCCAGCCAATTCAAACTGAACCTCATTTAAACGGTTAAACAGTACGAAATTAATATAAATATGGGTTAATAACCGTGACTTGCGAAAAAACCTAGTGAACCATCCCGACTACAGCCCGAAACCGGGGTGTCACAAAGTCATGAGCAACTAATGAAATCCTAATAACAAGATTACTATTACAATATCTCTGGCGCAATTGTTGAAGAAAGTGGAAATAACAATATAAAGAGATACGGGGCTGCGGACGCCAACATCTACCTCGTAGTCTCTGAATCACCGCCCTGACAGTAGTAGTCAATACCTCGGAACGGAACCGATAACGCCTGAATCTGCACACATGGTGCAGGGAGTAATGTGAGTACTTCCAACTCAGTGAGTAATAATTATAAATAACGTATGAAGGTAAGAAAAACACATAAGGCATAAAGCAATCCACAACGATACAGTAAACATGTAAATATCTCAAGTAAATAACATGAAGCAAAGGAAAACAACCATACCAGCCCCTCGGGCTACATTTCACATCATATCTCGTGGCGGCGTGCCACCCGTTCCAATGGGTACCCGCGCTCACTGGGGGTGTACAGACTCCGGGGGGCCCTTTACGGCCCAAGCGCAATATATCATGGCGGCGTGCCACCCGATCCATTTACATCAAATCCCGTGGCGGCGTGCCACCCGACCCATTTACATCATTTAAAATGTCATTTAAATCTCAGGCCCTCGGCCTCATATCGCTCAGTAAAACCTCACCTTTGGCCCTCGGCCGCACTCAGTCAGAAAAATCGTCCCCTGCCCCTCGGGCATAGTAATACAGCAGTCCTTAGCCCAAAATATCTTTTAAAATATTACGTAAACCTCAAAAAATATTGATTAAAAGTGGCTGAGTTGTAAAACAGTGTAAATCAACACGACTGAGTTCAAGTAATACATCAACACAGTGAGGAACAGTGATAAATACCCCTGAAGGGTTCACATAACCGGCACGAAGCCCAAATATGGCAATCAGCCCATATCATGATGATAACCAAATCAGTTCCAATCAAATAGATAGTAAAAATCATCGATCGGGACGGACCAAGTCACAATCCCAGCAGTAAACAGCCCCACGCTCATCATCGAGCGTGAGCCCCACCTCAATATAGCACTACGATGTGCAAATCCGGGGTTTCAAACCCTCATAACATCATTTACAATCACTACTCACCTCTAACCGGTTAAATCCTTAGCCTACGACGCCCTTGCCCTTTTAATTGACCTCCACGTGCATTGAATCTATCCAAATTCAAAACAATTACGTCACAGTATGTTGAGGGAACAAAGCCCACGCGAAAACAATCAAAATTACTAAGAAATCCTGAAATTACCAAAACCCGAGCCCCGAGCCCACTTCTCGAAACTCGTTAATTTTCAACTCAACGGGTTCCTTATCTTCCCACGAGTTCCACTATACAAGATTTATCGAATTCTGACTTCAGTTCGACCTCCAAGTCTAAAAATCTAAGCTTAGGGCTTTTCCATAATTTTTCCTAACTTAATCACAATTACCAACTAGAATAGCAGTAGGTTTGGGTAATTTTGACCAAGATTAAGTCAAGAACACTTACCCCGATGTTTTTCCCTTGGAAATATTCCAAGAATTTCCTCAATACTTGCTTCAACCCGAGCTCTATGGTCCCCACGTCGTTTAGGATGGTCAACACTCTTCTTGAGAATTTGTCCAAGAAATGTCCTTTGGATGTAATTTTAAGGTTGATTTGTTGTGATTTTATGGTGTTTGGAGGTGTTTCTCTTCGTGAGTATCGAAAATGGGTCTTGCATGGAAAATGGGCACTGATTTTCTATTTATAAAGGGGCCAAAAATCGAGACAAAAACACCCCTGTCCGGCCCTATATGCGATCGCATATATGACGCAGAACAGATATGCGGTCCGCATATTTGACGTGGCCATCGCAAAAGTGGCCCTAGCCTTCACTGCAATTTCAACATGAAACATGGTTTGCGGTCCGCATTTTAGGTTTGCGATCGCATTTCGACCGCATTTTTGGCGTTATGTTTTGTCCAGGTTTCTGTCTCAGTTTGCGGTCTCGATTTCAGATATGCGGTCCGCATGTTAGATATGCGGTCCTCCCGCATTCCTACCGCATTTCTGACCTGAACTTTGCCCAAGAACCTACCTGGGTTTGCGATCTGATTGCGAGATATGCGGTCCGCATTCTCGCATCTGGTTTTTCTGCAACTTTCTTTTCCAACGATGAATTAGTCCGTTTAACCACCCGAAACTCACCCGAGGACTTTGGAACCTTAACTAAACATGCCAACCTATCCCATAACACTATTCGAACGTGTTCCAACCTTTGGAACGTTCTAAACAACCTATCAACACCAATTCGCGTCGGATTCAAGCCTAAGGATCCAAAAATCTTCTAAGTCGCTCTTTTTGATCTAAACCCAACCGAACCACGTCCGAATGACCTGAAATTTTGCACACAAGTCATAAATCATATATCGAAACCACAGCAACCTTCGGAATCCCATTCTGACCCTCGGATCAAAATCTCGCCTAACAACTGGAAAATCGCCAAAATTACTAACTCCACCAATTCAAGTCTAATTCTACACCGGACCTCCAAAACCAATTCCGGTCACACCCCAAAGTCGTAAATCATCTCCCAAAACTAATCGAATCGTCAGAATTCACATCCGAGACATCTATCTCATAAGTCAACATCCGGTTGACTTTTACAGCTTAAACCTTCGTGAAAGAGACTAAGTGTCTCATTTCTTACCCAATCTGCTCCGAACGCAAATCATTCAACGTAATTATCTAAAACACGGGTAACGAAGCATAATAAAGCAGAAATGGGAAAAACGGAGCGGTAACTCACGAGACGACTAACTGGGTCGTTACATTCTCCCCCACTTAAACAAATGTTCGTCCTCGAACGAGTCAAGAAACATACCTGAAGCCTCAAATAGGTGAGGGTATCTGTTCCGCATCTGCCGCTCGGTTTCCCAGGTAGCCTCCTCCACGGACCGACCTGTCCATTGAACTTTCACTGAAGCTATCTCCTTGGACCTCAACTTCCGAACCTGACGATCCAAAATCGCCACTGGCTCCACGTCATAGGTCAAATTATCATCCAACTGAATCGTGCTGAAGTCCAAAATATGAGACGGGTCTCCAATATACTTCCGGAGCATCGAAACATGAAATACTGGGTGCACACTAGATAGACTGGGTGGCAAAGCAAGCTCATAAGCCACATCCCAGACTCTTCGAAGCACCTCAAACGGCCCAATGAACCGAGGACTCACTTTCCCCTTCTTCCCGAATCTCATAACACCTTTCATGGGCGAAACCTTCAGCAAGACCTTCTCGCCAACCATGTAGGACACATCTCGAACCTTCCTATTGGCATAACTCTTTTGCCTCGACTGTGCTGTACGGAGCCTCTCCTGGATTGTTTTCACCTTCTCTAAAGCATCCTGAACCAAGTCAGTCCCTAATAGCCTAGCTTCGC
>MCJB01000645.1:4658-18046 GCA_002018475.1 Nicotiana obtusifolia | reverse complement strand
ACCAAGATTAAGTCAAGAACACTTACCCCGATGTTTTTCCCTTGGAAATATTCCAACAATTTCCTCAATACTTGCTTCAACCCGAGCTCTATGGTCCCCACGTCGTTTAGGATGGTCAACACTCTTCTTGAGAATTTGTCCAAGAAATGTCCTTTGGATGTAGTTTTAAGGTTGATTTGTTGTGATTTTATGGTGTTTGGAGGTGTTTCTCTTCGTGAGTATCGAAAATGGGTCTTGCATGGAAAATGGGCACTGATTTTCTATTTATAAAGGGGCCAAAAATCGAGACAAAAACACCCCTGTCCGGCCCTATATGCGATCGCATATATGACGCAGAACAGATATGCGGTCCGCATATTTGACGTGGCCACCGCAAAAGTGGCCCTAGTCTTCACTGCAATTTCAACATGAAGCATGGTTTGCGGTCCGCATTTCAGGTTTGCGATCGCATTTCGACCGCATTTTTGGCGTTACGTTTTGTCCAGGTTTCTGTCTCAGTTTGCGGTCTCAATGTCAGATATGCGGTCCACATGTTAGATATGCGGTCCGCATTCCTATCGCATTTCTGACCTGAACTTTACCCAGGAACCTGCCTGGGTTTGCGAGATATGCGGTCCGCATTTGAGATATGCGGTCCGCATTCTTGCATCTGGTTTTTCTGCAACTTTCTTTTCCAATGACGAATTAGTCCGTTTAACCACCTGAAACTCACCCGAGGCCTCTGGAACCTTAACTAAACATGCCAACCTATCCCATAACACTATTCGAACGTGTTCCAACCTTTGGAACATTCTAAATAACCTATCAACACCAATTCGCGTCGGATTCAAGCCTAAGGATCCGAAAATCTTCTAAGTCGCTCTTTTTGATCTAAACCCAACCGAACTACGTCTGAATGACCTAAAATTTTGCGCACAAGTCATAAATCATATATCAAAGCCATAGCAACTTTCGGAATTCCATTCTGACCCTCAGATCAAAATCTCGCCTAACAACCAGAAATCGCCAAAATTACTAACTCCACCAATTCAAGCCTAATTCTACAACGGACCTCCAAAACAAATTCCGATCACACCCCTAAGTCGTAAATCATCTCCCGAAATTAATCGAATCGTCGGAATTCACATCCGAGCCCTCTAACTCATAAGTCAACATCCGGTTGACTTTTACAACTTAAACCTTCTTGAAAGAGACTAAGTGTCTCATTTCTTACCCAATCTGCTCCAAACGCAAACCATTCAACGTGATTACCTAAAACACGGGTAACGAAGCATAATAAAGCAGAAATAGGGAAAACGGAGCGGTAACTCATGAGACGACTAACTGGGTTATTACATATTGGCTGTTTCATTTACTTAGTGAACGTACATATTTTCTAGCTAATGTAAATGTACTTTTGAAAAATAGAAGGAACAAATAAAAGTCCTTTTATTTTTATATCTTATTTCTTGTCCAGTTGATATGATTTTCTTTTATTTGAATGTTGCTTAAACTTCAAATGCAAGTGCCTAAATGAACCTGCGACATCCATTTCAAGAGCACTGTAAACATAAGGGTCCCTCTTTTATGAAACCTTTCTAATTAAAGATTAAAAATTAGAGGTATGAATACTCAGTATAGAAGTTAACTGGATGTAAACGTTCCTGGACTTTATCAATGGAAAAACATAGATAGAAAAGATATCTTTTGCCTTTTATTTCAGGCCCAAAAGAGAGGCCAAAATTTTAGTTACAAGAGTTGTAAAAAAAATAAATCTGCTTTATTCGCAGAGGTTGAGGGTTGAGAAGCTTCTTCTGCATCTTTTGGGCTTGAAGGATACTCATCTTCGGGCTCAAATCCTTCTCTTTTGCCTTCGTCTTCCTCTTCATATTCCGAAGACTCAGAGCAAGTATCCAAAGAGTTTGAAGTAGTGGCCGAGCAGGAATGTTCCAGAAAGCAGTTTTCTTCAAAGCAAGAGTTTTGGCAATGCAGTCATCTATTTTTGAAATGCCATTTTTGGCATCCTCCAGAGTCTTCTGATGAGCCATAAAAATGTGGCACTTTCGATACTAATTTCATAGACTTTAGCTTGCCTTTTTAAAGCATTTTAAGTCGTTTCCTATATTGTTTTGTTGTCTTGTAGGAATTAGGACTTGAAGCGCCAATCACATGAAAAAGATATAAAAAATCCTAAAGAAGTCAAATTCACGGTTAGATATGCTATTGCAGAATAGATGTGCGAGCCGCACTTCATTTGCAAATGCAACCAGGCTTGCCCAGTTTCAAGGTTCAAATATGCGGTCCATTATGCAGACTGCATAACCGATGTGCGGACCGCAGAATTAGCGGACAAATGCAAGGGGAATTTCCAATGATCAGAAGTGACGAATCTGCGATCCATTATGCGAACCGCAGAATGATCATGCAGACCACATAATCGATATGCGATGGAATTCTGGAAGTGCTGGAGATCAGATTTGCGGTGATGCAACAAATGCGTGAACTACGGTCACATTCGCAGTCCATTCCGTCGATCTCGGACCTTTCCTGAAGGGTATTTTTATCACAAATTTGTCCGCATTTTTTAGCCAGTATAAATAGAAGAGCTAGGATTTTTGTGGTACATCTTTGTCTGAAAAAGGTCCTACATTGAGAGAACTGAATACTTCATTTATTTGGAGTTTTTGGATATTCCAATACTTTGTCTTCATTGTAAGATTTTATGTCTTTCTTTGATGCTTTGTTCTTATATTTTAGCATGAGTAGCTAACTTTAAATAATAAGGTTGTGGACCTAAAGTGGGTGTAATGTTAATGGGTATTTACCATTTAATATATATATATATATATATATATATATATATATATATATAATGAGTTATTGATTTCTATTTATTTCTCATGCTTTATTTATTGTTGGTATATATTCCAATACTTTGTCTTCATTGTAAGCTTTTATGTCTTTCTTTAATGCTTTGTTCTTATATTTTAGCATGACTAGTTAACTTTAAATAATAAGGTTGTGGACCTAAAGTGGGTGTAATATTAATGGGTATTTACCATTTAATATATACATACATATATATGTATATATATATATACATACATACATACATACATATATATATATATATATATATATATATATATATATAATGAGTTATTGATTTCTATTCATTTCTCATGCTTTATTTATTGTTGGTGGTTGCAAACGTTATCTATTACCATTTTACTTTATCTTTCACTTGAAAAAGTGGGTTAGGGTTTGGTAGAAATGAATAGAAAGAACTCGAGGCTTTAAAAATCGTTTAATAGAATCAATTAGGAATAAGTGGGTTCTGCTTGGCACATATTGGTTAATCTTAATTGTAACTGTTGGGAAAATCACAAAGAGGAAATATTATCTAACTATTGCAACATATTGGGTAGTCACTTAGGAACCATTTGCATACCAAAGGACTTCCCATTAGAAATATATCTTATTAACACCGATAGCATTACATTCCATAAAAGGGGAGACAACCTTGGTTCTTAATCCAACTAGTCAAATCTCTTAGAAAAATAGCTTATCTTCATAGTTTACAACTATCAAACTCTTTCCAAACAAACAGTATAGAATTACGACCTTAGTCAAGTGACACACTATTCAAGTAATTCTTTCACGCCTATTTCCTGTGGGATTCGACCCCAACCTAGTTGGGTTATTATATTTGACATCAACCGATTTACACCATTTATATAGGTGTAATTTACCGTATCAAATTTTGACGTCGTTGCCGGATATATGATTTTGAAATTACTAACTAGTGTGTGCTTTACTCTACTTCTTTTTCTATTCCATCACACTTTACTTATTTTGTTTGATGTAACTAGCCAAGCATGGATGAGCCAGAAAATGTGTTTGCGAATATGGATGAATTTATTGATGATTCAAATGCCATTGTCCCTCCTAGAGTTAACGGGACTACCTTCAAAGTGGACCTTAGTCTCTACCTAAATTCCACCAACGATGACCCAATACAACACCTCAAACATTTTTTGGGTGTGTGTGCAATGCATAAGCAGAATCATGTTTCAGATGATGCCTTACGGTTGAGGGTGTTCAAATACTTTCTAGCTAGAGAGGCAAGTCAATGGACTCATAGTCTACCTCCAAACTCTATCCACACTTGAGCCGAACTTGTGCATGTATTCCTAGGGAAATGGTTTCCACAAAGCAAGAAGTCCGAACTTCGCGATAAAATTTTCTTCTTCAAGCGAATATTGAATATCATGTTTAATGATGCCATTTTCTCAGCTTCTTGACTTGTATGTTCATCTAGTGCTTATTGCTTAATACTTCTTGGATATATGCTACTCGCTTTGACTTGAGAGTTGGAATGAAGCCGTCCTGAATGAGTCATGTGAAATATGTGTGAGAGGTTTGAAGTTGTATTTTGTGCTATCATGAGTTAGTGTAGAACTTGCCTCGTGTGTGTGACGAAGCGAAATAAATAAGTCTTGTTGAGTCTAGGAGATGATTTAGGTATTTTTTTTTTACTAACCCATTGACCATTGAATTTCATACCATGATTAAAATCATCCCTAGTTAGCCATGTTGAACCTGTAAACTTTTTCTTTGACATCCACATTACAAGCCTATATCACTTTTTATTCTTAATTGTTATTATTTTGATCCTTTTACCTCTTAAAGCACTTAATTGAAATTGAGCTTTAGAAGGGTAAGGAGAAAACGAGGGTAGCTTTTTAGTTGAACCAGAGAAAGAAAGAAAGGTGCATTTCTGCAAATAAAGAACCACTAGCAGAAATTGTAAGCAGTGGAAAAAAATTTTAATACAAAGAGAAAAAAAGAAAAAAAAAAGAAAAAAAGAAGTCAAAAAACAAACACATCTTTTGAATATATTTTCTCATCTCTAATGAGTTTTCAATATTGAAGTGCTTAAAGAAATAAGAGCTGCTTTGAATATGAAGACCGAGTTATGATAAGGTGCGCTCGAATTGATTGTTGTATTGTATTAAAGTTCTTAAGAGGGTTAGTCACTCTTATCCAATTGTATCCTACCCGTTCCTTAGCCTAAATTACAACCCATAAAGTCCTAATTAGTCCTAGATTTAACAGGCTTAGATTAGTCGAGTCCTACACTATGGGCAAGCCTATGGTACCACCTTGGGAAGCACATGAATTTTTTTTTGAGAGCGAGTGAATTTTTGTTCTTATGTGTGTCCTTGAACTACATTTGATCTCTTAAATTGAATGTGTGAATTATTTCTCCTCTTGTTTATTAATGAGGGCACATGATCTCATGATGGATATGTGGATTTATTAAATTTCTCTTATGGTGTGAGTGTACTAGCTTAGAGTGCTTAGTAACGACGATTAGGTCTTTGAGGTAAGGTGATTATGGGCAAGTTGTTTGAAGCTTTAAATTTTTTTAACATTGGGCATGTAGAAGTTGGGAAGTGTGTGTAAATGTGTATTTCCATACTTAATTGTTGGTATCAACCATAGTCATAGTTATAGTTTGATTAATGGTCATATGTTTCCTCATGATGTGGTAGAGTTGTGTGGTTAAGGTAGTAAAGTTTAGGTTGTTCGAGGACGAGAAAGAGTCTAAGTGTAGAGTGTTAATGTTTGGCCAAAAGTATATATTTTTATATATGAATCGACTCGTATTTTGCTCTATTCTTGTTGGTTCTAATGTATCATTGCAATGAGTTAAGCTAATTTTGGTGTTTATATGTGTAGGAATCATTTGGGAGTGAATTGGATTGAATGCACATGAGTTGGAGCTAAAAAAAGAAGAAATTGGACAAGTGCCGAATTCTAGCATCCAGGGTTGACGCGCTACCCCTGGTGCTAGAAATAGAAGCCCAAAATTTTCAGCATCCTGGATAGCGTGACGCGCTTCCTAGGATGCCCAAACTTAGGAATTGTCCTATTTCGACTTGGAGAGGATCTTTTTGGGTCCTAGATGCCCCCAATTTGTATAAAAAGGGTCCTAAACCTAATTTGGAGGAGATGACGCCACTTTGAAGGAGAATTCACATTGGGGACACGTTGGAGCAAGCTTTTCACTAGTTTTCTTCTCTTCTCTTTCTTTAATCTCATAGTTTATTAGTTCTAGAGTTGTGGGTGCTACATGAACTTTGTATTTTGAAGATTGAATTGTTCTTATTATTTTATCATATTAGTTTATTTATTCAATCTTGCGCCTAATAATTTGATTGCTTGATTACCAATTAAATACTATCTCTGAATCTAGGATTGAACTCGGGAGAGGGAATTTTAGATTGCATATAGGATTGAGTAGAGCAAGATCTTGTGCCTGAGTATCGGGAACATATTTACGGTAAGGATAGGGAAATTTTTATTCGCCTTACGTGGTTACTATACAGGGAATTATTAATGCATTCTTGTTAATCCTAATTCCATAGGAATATAGGTGTTAGGTTAGCTTGAATAGGCGAGTAGTACTTAGGGAGAATACTACAAGTAATATTAACCCTGTCAATCAATAAATCAGATAAATTAATTAGAATTTAAGTGGAAGATTCAACGGGATTTTTAGCTCACCCATAGCTCTGGAATATTTTCTCACGTTGAATTCGTCTCTAAGATTGCCCGACTAATTTCTTTTAATAGCTTAGTTTGCTACTCTAGATTAGTTTTAGTTAAATATTCATACTTTAGAAAATCGCTTGAACAGATTAATTGTCTTAGTTTAATTTAGTAAAGAGTTAATCACAAGTCCCTATGGGTACGATATCTGGATTTACAATCATATATTACTTGTACGACCACGTATATTTGCGTGAGCGTTTGGGAGATATATATGTATGCGTGTGTGTGTGCGCGCGCGCGCGTGTGTGTATATATATATATATATATATATATATATTTAAAATAAATAAATCTATTTTATTGGTTATTAAAATAAATTGAACTAATCAAATGTAGTCGGTTTTCTTAATATATAAGACCAAAACAGACTATCTGAAAGAACATGTAGGATTTTTACGTAAAATCTTGTTTGATTTTTGGGTTTAATCCAATTTCTTTATTTCTTCTTGAACATCCATAAAGTAAACCACAAGCTCATGAATTGGTATATACTTGAAATAATAATGGTTAATATAGATTAGGTCCAATTTCTACATCTTATATAAGTAAAATAATAATTACGACCATAAATCGGTCAAATATTTAAATAATAATGTGTGACATAGATTTATGAAATCTAATATCATAAATCATTAACCAAATGAGCTACACTACCTGCCTATGCCCAAGCCCAAGCGCAGAATGGGCTATAAATATAGGTGAAAATGTATGGTTTTTGACATAAGACAAGGTATCACATCATCATATTTTATTGTAGAAGAAGATCTCTTATTGGTCAATGAGGTGCCAAGAATTTGGGTTCAATCAGAGGTCCTTTTTCTTGTCAAGGAAGATCAAAAGGTATCAATGTCGTGAGTCGACCTACGAACTTTAGGCTAGTAACTAGTAGTTGTTCGGTGGTGTCGCTTGTTATTTGTTTGTTAGAACAAAATCTTGATTAGAAGTGTTGTCAAGAACTCATCCTGACTTTATATTAACGTTGAATTCATTTGTTTTTATTGTTTGACATATATTTAGAAAGTTAAGAATGCATTGACTTTTAATGCTGATATGTGGAAAACTTTTCAAAATATTTTCAAATCTATTGATTTTCATGTTATTTCTGATAAGATTTTGTTTTATGAATTCAAGCTCCATAAGGAATACAGAACAAGAATTTATGTTGGAAAAATAAATTAATGCTCTTAGCTCTTTGTTTATGCTCTAGGTGCGCAAATTCAATTTGTTGGGCTACATTTTGGTTATTCAAAAGGCTAATGTATTTATGTAAAAAAAGGCTTATATATTGGGAGTTTTGGGAGCAACATCAAAAAAAAAGTTTTGTGGATTTATATAAATGATTGTGAAATAAAACAATAAAAGAAGAAGAATAATATTGCTGAGAAAAGAGAGAGAATTCTAATTAATTTTGGGATGAATTACAATGGAATAGAACCCCTTTATTTATAGGGAAAAAGTGACTTAGCCACCAAGTAATAATCCCTAAAATCTCTCTAAAATATAGACATTTGCCTTAAATATAACGTGCATCGTTATATTTAAATATAGACACTCCCCCTTAAATGTCTATTCAACATATAACGTGCCTCGTTAAAACCATAACTAAAATAAAATCCAGTGGGAAAGATAAATACCAACCTTGTGTGGTCAGATAAATACCCAACATCGGCATAACAAAGAAGATCGGGATTGCAATTATTGCTATAAAATAAGCCCATATCGGTAGTCCCTTTTAGATACTGCAATATGTGTTTGATTCCACTCCAATGTCTCCTTGTAGGAGCAGAGCTACATCTTGTTAAAAGATTAACTGAAAAAGTTATGTCAGGCCAAGATACATTAGTATACAAAATTCCATTTGCCAAATGTTCAATTTGCAAACCGAGACAAAATTTTGTCTTTCCGATATCTTTCATCTTGAATTTGTTCTTTAGATAATCAATTGCCTTTTGGAGTTCTGTAGGAGTTCTAATAAGGTTTATGTCATCGACATATACGGCAAGTACAATAAATTTCGATGTTGTTTTCTTTATAAAAATACATGGACAAATGGCATCATTTATATAACCTTCCTTTAATAAATACTCACTAAGACGGTTATAATACATTCGTCCTGATTGCTTTAGACCATACAACGATCTTTGCAATTAGATTGAAAATATTTCCCGAGACTTTGAATTATATGCGTCAGGCATTTTAAATCCCTCGGGAATTTTCATGTATATTTCATTATCAAGTGAGCCATAAGGGTAGGCTGTAACCACATCCATTATATGAATGTCAAGCTTTTCATGGACATCAAAAGTAATGAGATAACGAAATGTTATTGCATCCATAAAAGGTGAATATGTCTTTTCATAATTGACACAAGGCCTTTGTGAAATCCTTGGGCAATGAGGCGAGCCTTATATCTTTGTACCTCATTTTTCTCATTCCTCTTGCGTACAAAGACCCATTTGTAGCCAAGAGGCTTAACATCATTAGGGGTTTGGACTGCAAGCCCAAAAACTTCATGTTTTGTAAGTGAATTCAACTCTGATTGGATTGCTTCTTGCCATTTTGGTCAACCACGTCTTTTTTGACATTCTCCAACAGATTGACGTTCAAGATCCTCACTATCTTGCATAATGCTGGATGCAACATTATATGCAAAGGCTTAAACCACCACTATATCCAATCGATTCAAATTCGTCCCAATATCGATTGGGTTTATTGATAGTTCCTTATTTTCTTGAGTCTCAGGCTCATTGATTTTCTCATGAATCTCAGAATTGGTTAAATCGTAGATTTTTCATGAGGCTCTTTCATAGTGTTATCTGGAGTATTTATTTTTCTTTTTCTAGGATTTCGATCTTTAGAACCCAATGGTCTGCCACGCTTTAGGCGTGCTTTTGACTCATTAGCTATGACACTAGAAGATTGCCTGTGACGACCCAGCTAGTTGTCTCGTGAGTTACCGCTCCATTTTTCCCATTTTTGCTTTATTATGCTTCGTTATCCGTATTTTATGTAATCACGTTGAATGGTTTGCGTTCGGAGTAGATTTGGTAAGAAATGAGACACTTAGTCTCTTTCGAGAAGGTTTAAGTGGTAAAAAGTCAACCGAATGTTGATTTATGAGTTAGAGGGCTCGGATGTGAATTTCGACGATTCGATTAGTTTCGGGAGATAATTTATTACTTAGGAGTGTGATCGGAATTAGTTTTGGAGGTCCGATGTAGAATTAGGCTTGAATTGGTGGAGTTAGTATTTTGGCGATTTCCGGTTGTTAGGCGAGATTTTGACCCGAGGGTCGGAATGGAATTCTGAGAGTTGCTATAGCTTCGTATGGTGATTTTGGACTTAGGCATATGTCCGGATTTGAAATTGAAATTCCGTAGGATAATTCAACGCATTTTGGCAAATGTTGGAAAATAGAAGATTTTTGGAAAAGTTTGACCGAGGAGTTGACTTTTTTATATCGGGGTCGGAATCCAGTTCTAAAAATCTTCATAGGTCCGTTATGTCATTTATGACTTGTGTGCAAAATTTGAGGTCAATCGGACTCGATTTGATAGGTTTCGGCATCGAATGTAGAAGTTGGAATTTGTTAGTTTCATTAGGCTTGAATTGGGATATGATTCATGTATTCAGCGTTGTTTGATGTGATTTAAGGCCTTGACTAAGTCCATAATATGTTTTAGGACTTTGTTGGTATAACCGAACGGGGTCCCGAATGGCTCGGGTGAGTTTTGGGTGGTTAAACGGACCATTTCATCGTTAGAAAAGAAAATCTGCAGAAATGTTAGAAATGCTACCAAAATGCTATAGCATTGTTGACTTTTCTACGCGAAAATGCAATAGCAAAGTGCAACAGATTTCCATGTCAGAAATACAACCAGTTTGCTATAGCAAAGTTGATTTTGCTACGCGAAAATACTATAGCAAAGTGCAACAGATTTCTGGGCCAAAACAACGTCAGAAATGCAACCAGTTTGCTATAGCAAAGTTGATTTTGCTACGCAAAAATGCTATAGCAAAGTGCAACAGATTTTTGGGCCAAAACAATGTCAGAAATGCGACCAGTTTGCTATAGCAAAGTTGATTTTGCTACGCGAAATGCTATAGCATTTTTAACGCCTGAAAGTTTTATTGTTCCGATTTTTGACCTCTTTATGAATAGAAATAATTGCCCATTTGCCATGCAAAACCCATTTTCGTTATCCACAATGAGATACACCTCCAAAAACCATAAAATCACAACAAATCAACCTCAAAACTATATCCAAAAGAGATTTTCTTGAACAAATTCTTAAAGAAGGGGGTTTTGACCATCTTCAACATAATTAGAGCTAGGGAACTCGGATTGAAGCGGAATCTTGAAGTATTTTGTGGAAGATTTTCGAGAGAAACATTGGGGTAAGTGTTCTTAACTCAATCTTGGTCAAATTACCCAAACCTATTGCCATTCTAGTATGTAATTGGTGATTTAAGTTGGAGAAAATTGTGGAAAACCCTTGAGTTAGATTTTAAGACTTGGAGGTCGAACCGATGTCGGAATTCGACAAATCTTGTATGGTTGAACTCGTGGGAAGTTAAGGAACCCGTTGAGGTGAAAAATTACTGAATTTCGAGAAGTGGGCCCGGAGCTCGGGTTTTGCTAATTTTGGAATTTTTTAGTATTTATTGATTGTTTTCGCGTAAGCTTTGTTCCCTCAACATATTGTGACGTAATTGTTCTGAATTTGGATAGATTCGACGCACATGGAAGCCAATTCAAAGGGCAAAGGCGTCGTGGGCTAGGAATTTAGCCGGTTCGAGGTGAGTAGTGATTGTAAATGATGTCCTGAGGGTTCGAAACCCCGGATTTGCACATCATAGTGCTATATTGAAGTGAGGCACACGCTCAATAATGAGCGTGGGGTCATTTTCTACTGGGACTGTGACTTGGTCCGTCCTGATTGATAATTTTTACTACATATTTGATTGAAACCTATTTGATATCATCATGTTTTGGGCTGATTGCCATATTTGGGCTTTGTGCCAATTGTTTGAACCCTCCGGGGATTTTTATCACTATTTCCTCACTATTTGTACTTATTACTTGAACTCAGTCATGTTGTTTCCACTGTTGTACAACTCAGCCACTTTTTACTCAGTTTTGAGATTTACACAATATTTAAAATGATGTTTGGGCTGAGAACTACTATTTTACTATGCCCGAGGGGCTTGTGATGATTTTCTGACTGAATGCGGTCGAGGGCCAGGTGTGAGGTTTTACTGAGTGATATGAGGCCGAGGGCCTGAGATATTGTATATACGCCACGAGGTGGCTTGATTGATATGAGGCTGAGGGCCTAGATGTATGCCACGAGGTGGCTTGATATAGCGCTTGGGCCATAAGGGGCTCCTCCCGGAGTCTGTACACCCCCAGTGAGCGCAGGGTACCCAGAGATATTACAGTTGGTAACGATGACAACTTTAGGTTCCAGTTGGTAACAATGACAACTGTAGGTTCCAGTTGAATGGACTCCGGAAGAGTCATGATGGTTTACACCACAACTTGAGCTTGTTGGCGCATTGATGGCGCCATATGAGAGCTGAGTCGGTGTTTGAGGCGGCTTATTGCGTGAGCAGCTTGCACCGAGTGAGACGAGATTATTGGAGCTGAAATCTATGCAATCAAATTTATATAAGGCACATTAAAAGGAAATATCGTCATTCAGTTCAGAATGAGGTAATGGTTCTTGACAGGATGAGAGACTCCATGAATTATTGATTCGGTAGGTGGCTACGAGCTTCTACACGTTTCTTTCGTCGTGGCAGTATTGCGAGATTTGGAACAGGATTTATATGCGTCATGCGATGTGTTGCGGGCACCAGATTCCTAAAATTCTAGTTATTGTGGTTGGAGGATGTTATTATGGGCAATCGACTTATATGGTGAGTTTGTGAACTTGCACTCTACTACCATGTCTATCCCTGATGGGAGATTTTGATAGTCTTAGCCGTGTCTATCATTTTTGTTTTATACACTATTGAGGGCTATGAGTCCAAAAGTGACTTTCTGCTACTCACTACAGTGGGTTTTGATGTAATTTCGGGATAATCGATTAAGCTTTATGAATTATATGCCTACCGGTATGAGAGTTCATTATGTGCCGTGATTTCGATTAAAGGAAATTATTTTTAAAGAAGAAATGGATAGATTTCGGTTGGCACGAGTGCATATTACTTGTGATTCAGAGTTGAGGACGAGATCCTCGCATTTTTATTATGATGTGAAAAGCTTAAACTGGGCTATGAGCCGCGGTGGAAGTTATATAAGGATGAGATCCTTGTGATGAAAATTTATGTGTTTTAAATTCTCCCTCTATTAAATTAAATTTGTACTATAGTACTGATAGGGAACCATGCCTGTTAGGCTTATTTGATAATTCTTCTATGTATTTCTGTGCACATTTAGCCATATTCGTGCTGTAATTATTGAGTTTCAGCCTACAAGGGGAGTGTTCAGGTGGCGCTAAATGTGACTCGTTAATTCGAGTAAATAATTATGAGGTCTTCATGCCTCGTGAATTGCTGTCGGAGTTGTGAAAATTTGAAACGAGGTTTTGGTTAATATGAGGTTAATTGACGATGCTGGAATTAATTATGAATAGCTATTATAACCAGAGACGTGGTTATGGGCATACATATGATGGGCGCGTAAGCACGAGTTGCTACAGTCGGTTGAGACTAACACGTTGTGTTGAATTAATTGGGCCGTGAGAAATTTGGCTTTGAAGTTTATAAATGTGGATAAAAGA